>WEIS01032599.1:0-10177 GCA_013389965.1 Todus mexicanus | reverse complement strand
AAAAAAAAGGCACTGAAATCTACCTGGCTCATCAAGAGTATTGGAAAGTTTAGATTCACTGCACAGATTCCCTGTCCCAAAGATATAGCTATTGACAGCAGCAGGGTTATCATTGTAAAGATGATGATGGAAGCCTCTCTCTTTTCAATCAGTTTCCTTTGACAGTTTTAGGCTCCTCTTTTCCCACTCAACTCCCCAAGGGTTCTGCTCTCCTTTTCCCTCCATCCTTGTCGATCTCCCTTTTACAGTCTCAGGCCCAAGAGACTAAGTCACGCTCAAATCCAAATTTTAGATATTTTAGCAGCTGAGCTACAAGACATTCCCACCAAAGGCTTGCACACTGAGATTTCTCTAAGATTTTTCCCAATTCATGCGAATTTATATCAGACCATACCCTTCCACCAGCCACCTGTCAACATCTGAAGTCTACCCTCCAACATTGTGGGAAATGAGAGCTTAGTTTTGAGACTAGTTTTAGGTTTGCACCCAAATCTACACACAGACTCCAAATATCTCTAAGTCAATGACAGATATCACCCTATGACAGACATCACAGGTAAATCACTAATGCCACTTCCTAGGATTAAAGAGCATTAATAAACCTTTATATATAATGGTCCACCTGAAGATCTCAAATATAAAGTGAGAAGACTTATTCCAAAAGCTAATACAGACACAGCTTGGAGGAAGATGCTGAAGATCTGTGTTTGATCTTCAGTAATAAGTACAGAAGAACACCTAGTGCTACTTTCACAAAATTCAGTTCATTACAGTTTAGATATGAAGACTTATTGGAAGATCAAATTTTGCATATAATGCCCTAGTCCGACAGTAATGTGTCTGCCATATAGTTAAACCAAAAGGTTAAGAAAAAGCTCCAATTTCTAGGTAACTATACAGACATAAAAGTAACAATTTTGTGGGTTTGGACAGGGTATTTTTTCCTTTTCATTCACTTGGCTGTAAAGCAGCCTCAGCTTAAGAAATTAAATTTGACAGGCGATTAGTCCATAATGTGGTGCAATCACTTGTGGTATTTGAAGGAAAAATTGAACACAGACTAGATGTTTAACTTTGAAATGTCTGCTTCAGATTTGACAGGCAGGAACTTTAGGTTTTTGGCATCTAGAGCTAGGTGACTTGCTGAACAGGCTGATCTTATACCCACAGGCAAGATAGGCTAGGTGAGGCCAGCTGTGAACAGACAGCAGTAACCAGCATGGGTTTGCTTTAACCTACAGGGAAGTTTATTGCTATTTCACTGTTTGGGGTAAGTGAACTCATGTTCTTCAGAGTAGATGACAAAAGTCCAAGCCTCCACTTTTAGGATTCTATAGTAAGTTGTTCTTCTGCCCCAAATGCTTCTTTTACAGCACAGAGTGAGATGGGCACACGGTGAACTAGATCCTGAACTGTGGCTTATATACATATTTCCAAACTGCTCCATTACAAGGTTGAAGCTTGCATTTGAACTCCTGTGTCTATGAATTAAAAAGGGAGGTAGCTACAAAATTATTTCAGACTCCTGCTGCTTTGGAGCATTGCTCCACTGGCTGTGAAATGCCCTCGCGGCAATGCAGAGCTGGCACCACAGGCTGTGGAGAGCCATCCCCCCAGCACATCCCAGTCTCTTGTCTCTCTGTCCCTTTCTTCTCATGGGCAAATGACTTTTGTGCTCTGTTTCTTTTGCCGACTGTAATTCACAGAGAAATCCCTCAGCGCCACAAGGATTTGTGAACAGGGGAACAAGGTGCACTGTGTGTGATGGGGAAGACAGGATTTCTTCTACCACAGGGACTGAACACAGTGCAGTGAAATGTTCCTCCACAGCAAGGACTGTTCACAGGGTAGGGCATGACAAAGAGACCACAGAGCATCCAGCTTTCCTGCACTTCTGAGCTACTTTTAAAGGCCTCAGCCATGAATATTCACCCTCAGACTGGAAATTCATGAATGATGAATCTTCCTAGACAAATCAGATAAAGGTTTTGTCATGGATGTGGCCTAGGTAGCTTCACAAAGCATGAGTTGGCCTGTTGGGAAAATCAGTCAGTTCTCTCCACGGCAAAGGTTTTCTGTGAACCAATATAAGACTGTTTTCAACATAAAGTCAACATTCAGCAGCACCTCTGGGGCAATTTGGGTTAGGGATGCATTAAATGGCATCCAGCACATGTGACAACCTTCATCACACGGACAAAATCCATGAGCTTGGAGAGAGCTAACCAACAAACAACATCCCTTATCTTTTAAATGATTAGAGCTCTTATCTCTTCAGACATTCAGGCCAGGTAGAAGCTGTACTTTTCAGAGTTTCCTCTCTTTTGGCTGAAAAACACCCAGGACAGGAGACAAGAGCTTTTCACTGTACTAGGACCAAAACCAGGTAGGAGCAGCAGGGACTATTTTATTGCCTTCAAAGACTCTCCCTACCTGTTCTGCTGCCTGTGCAACAGGCTGAAAGCAGTCTGCAGTGCCCTCCTGGAGTGACTACATTGCTGTGCATAGAAGTAGTCTCTATCTACAGCATTAATTCCTCACTGCATAGAAGAGAGAGTATTTAATGTTTCATATAAATTGTTAACTTAGCAACAATCTAGATATAGTAAACAGCCTGGAGTAAGTCCAAGTTTTTTCCTCCCCTGCCAGCTTTCACTAGTAAACACTGATAACATTAAGGGCCTTTCTCATCACTCATATTTTGACAAACCCATTTTCTGAGCTCCTCAAACACCACTTTTGAGTTAACTCATCTCAGGCAGTCAATGCAACAACAGCAGGGTAAAGATACACAGATTGATACTCACTGCCAAGGTAAATCTCCTCTGTCACCTTATGTCCAGGCCCCACCCAGGCACCAGCTCATACCTCCGCTCCAGCTCACAGCTACTTCTTCAGCATTGAACAGAGGAATCCCAGCTGCTGAGCACCCAAGAACACATTCAGGATGCAAGTTAGAGGTGGTTTTCTGCTGATCAACTCCAAGAGGGATTGAACTTCTGCCCTCATCAGTCAAAGCCTTGTTCTCCACAGGCTGGATCACGTGAGCTGAGGTTCATCCACACACAGCACTGCCACCTCCATGGCTGGTAGTAACTGAAATGCCACTAAAAGACTTTGAATTCCTTAGGAAGTGAGAAAGAAATGCAGGCTGGGCTTCACTTGGCCACAGTTATAAACACCAGCTCTAAATTATCTATGCACCTCACCTGTGAGGGAGGTAGGACAGAGGCAGGAGCAGATATGATTCACCTGTAGACTCCAAGGTACCCACCCAACACCTGAGTCCCAATGACCTCAACAAGAAAGCGTTAACCTGATTTCCCAGCTGGACCTGTCCTAAGGTGCCCTTGCAGGGGACACTGTACCTTGAGCAGATTGATGCTCATATTAGACAGATGGGAAGTGAGGGGACAGTCTGATGAGCTCTTTAACTTTTCCTGATTTCCCTACCCCAATCTCTTAGCTATTTTAATTCCCCTTTGAAGGCAATAAAGGGAGGGATTTTAGCTCACCAGGCTCATCTGAAATGTCTCCGCAAAGTGACTGAAACTCTATCTTAATATTCTCTGTGACTGCTGGTTCTGGTAGCCAGTTTCTGACTTTCACGCCTCTTGGGTTTCTTTCTTTTTAGTAAATGTGTGTGTGTTTGTCAGTTATTTTTTGTGTGCTTGTTTCTCCTCTAGCACAACAGATAGACAGATGGCTGTGACTGTTTTGCTAGGCCAAAACATTCTTGGCTGGATTCCCCAGATGAGTAATGTGGTGATAACTTAGTGGTGTTTCCTCGCTACTCCAATGCTAAGCAGGGAGGGAAAATCAGAGGGATTTATGAAGGGGTAGAGGAAGGGGAAAATCAGATAATCACAAGGTTGAGGAAATATTAACAGCAAGTAAGACTTTTGGTAGGGGTTTTCCTTGAGTAACCTCGGCTGGGTATATCCTAGCTTCTGGGAAGTTTTAAAATGAAGGAGGGAGGAACAACAACTTGCCAGACAAATGTGTCCAGGCTTTTTTCTTTCTTTTTTACAAATGCCATTAAAAATTGGGAAGCAAAAGCAGCTTAGAGACAACATTTCAAAGTGGGCTGGGGGTGGAGAGAAATTGCAAGGTAAACAGGACAGTTTCTATCTTCCCCCTACCTCCAGCCTGTGTGCAAGGAAAGATAACAGCAGCAGGAGAAAGCAAAGTCTGCCACGGAATTTAGCTCTTCTTTTTTCCCTTGTAACAGGGAGAGAGGGAGAAACTGCATGTGCTTCTGAGGCGTCTCTGTCTGCTTTGAACCTTATCAACAGGGACTGTGCAATGCAGTTTCTTTCTCCCTCTCTTCTTCTAACTTTTGAAGCAAAACACTTACGTGCAAGGAATGTTGGAGCATCTGACAGCCAGAAAGATAGAGGAGAAAGCCAAGGAGTAGGGAGGAGGGGGCTATTGGTCCCCTCCTCCTCCTCTTTATTTTCTTTCCCTGTTTTCTTTCTTTGATTAAAGAAAGGAGGAAAGAAGAGAACAGCGTAGACATGCCTTCCCCACCCCTCCCTTAACAAGTCTCAAGAGCATGGCCTGTGTTGAGTCAAGCAGATTGTTAAGGGAGAATGGCTGTCAATAGGATCTCAAAGATACAGTTCTTTTTTTAGGAATAAAGGGAAGAGCAAAGGCCTCTTGTCACGGCTGCTTGCTGTTTATGAAATGTTTTGCCTGCGTGAGACCTACAGGGAATCTGGGAGTGTGCTGAATCTGTTGATCTCCCACATTCCCTTTGGAAGGGATTGCTTGTCACATACCTTTGCAAGTAGAGACAGTCCATATATACACCACGACACACTGGTCTGCAGGTTTATATACTCTATGAATAGGCATTTGGGTAGGTTCCTTAATGTGGCAGATAGGTGTAAAACAGGCAATGAAGGAGAGGTTAGGGTTTGCAGGGGACCCACAGGATGGTGGGCACATCTGAAAAGCAGACCAGAAACAGGAGTTTAGAGCAGAAGCTGAGCTCTGCTGAAAATCTGGTCCAGCACTTCTATTAATGAAAGGATTCTTGATATCTCGCACCATGCTTTCATTGTGCCCTGGCAGAGGTTGAATGAGTTAGGCAGCAGTTCAAAGCAAAATCCCAGACCTGGACTTGGAAGAAGCTTGGAGCCAGATCTGAGCTTTTGCAGATGGTCCTTCTATATATAATGAGGTCAATCAAAACATCTGATCTCAATATCCTTGAATTTCTGGAGAGGAGCATGAATTTGAGCCCAGGAATATGGGATCATCTGGACTATGTAGTGGTCTCTGCCAATTGCTTTTCTTCCCTGGCAGGCTTGGTGGGTCCCAGCTGTACTGCTGAGTTTCCTTTACAAGATGTGATCTAGTTAAAGATGTCCCTGCTTACTGCAGGGGGGTGGGACTAGATGACCTTTAAAGGTCCCTTCCAACCCAATGCATTCTATGATTCTATGTTTTAGGCATAAACCTAAAGAAAAGGAGCTTTCCTGGACACCCTTCTTTCCCCCAGGTACTTTGTAATTCGTGCGTCCTTACAAGGGAGGAGCAAAAGATAAAAGGAGTGGTTGACATCGTGTATCTCTTATTTTAACGATAATGAAGGGTTCAATGAGAAGCATTGAAAAGACTGTCCTTTCTTGAAGTCCAGTTTCCACGTGTGTGAAACTGGGCAATGGAAAGCGCATCTCTTGCAAGTTCGGTCAGGTTCAGGATCACCAAAAATCCCAAACACCTGGTTTTGTTTTCCTTTTAACCTGACAGCTCATTCTTCTCAGGAATTGCTACACGGTAATAATGAGGAAGGTGTAAAAAGCCTCAGGGTTAAATGAGGATTGTGCCAGTATGACTGAGGTGCAGTTACTGGCACCAGTGGTCCAACAGGTCAGCTGCTACATGATGGGACTGAGCATTCAATCTGGTTTATCAGCAACCTCCTGAAAGATGACAAAATCTACTGTGGGGCTTGCACTGCTGTTATTTGAGAGCACCATGTGTATAGAATAGATAAGCCAAGGTAGGAGGAGTTTGGAAGATGAAGAGTATTTCTTCCAGTGAAACAACACAACCTTGGAAGATTACAGCCCCCTCCAGCGACACAGTAGTGAAGGGAGGCAAACCTACATCCAAAACAGTGAGAGAGACACTGCCCATCAGGAGGTTAGCAGAGAAGATATGGACATGGCATGAGGCTCGAGGGTTTGAAGGTGGGTAGAAAGGGCAGCTTTGGAGCAAGAGAATGGGGAGGTTGCTGCAGGGAGTGCTATCAGGCAGCACTTGCTGCAGGAGTACCAAAGCAGGTGGCTTCTTATTTCTGTGGAAAGGAGTGAGAAAGTGTTTTCAATCCTTCCCGTGGGTACTAGTCTCCTGTTGGGTCATTTGGAATCTATTTATGGTATTGCTTATACTCCATCACAGCTTTCAGTCAATCTGTGTCCCCAAATGCTGTTCACAGGAGAAAAAATGGAATTCAAGAGCAGCGGGTGTTTGGAGTGATGAAGGGGGAGGGCACGGATTGCATGCTATGTTCAGCTGCAAGACAGCTAGAAATGGAGGGAGGCAAGAATTTGGGAGGGGAAGGACCCGATCAAATGAAGTTGTGTGGGAAGACCACCTGTTAGGCCAGGAACAACACCAGCCCAAGTCACAGCCAGAAGCTCATCTCAGGCCAGGTTTCAAGAGGACCCCATTTCTGCATTATCTTGTTTCTCTGGCTCTGCTGCCCTGTGCAGATCTCTGTTGCTGCTGTTATATTCAGCTGTTCAGGCATCTAGACTCAACCTTTGCTGTTAATGATTTGCAGCAGCACAGATGGCTTCTGCTTAAACGGGCACTAATTGGGCTGGTGCCTCAGCTGCTGTCCCAGCACTCCCTACACTGCACACACTGCTTTAAGGTACCTAACTGCGCTGCATCCAAAACATCCTTCTCAGAGCAGGGCCATTAGGGAGCCAGGGTGATCTGACGTCCACCCTTGGTCGGTCACTCCTGGAAGGATTGGTCCTCCAGCCAGCAAAAATGCTTATTTCTTTGGGAGCAGGGCAGCCTGTGGTCCTTGAGTATGCAAGTTGCAGAGGAACAGAGGAGGCTGCTGCAGCCTCTCCATGCTCATTACCAGGCTCACCCCTCTCTCCCCAGGGCCTGTCTCTCTCTGGCTATGAAAGAAGGAAGGATAAAATCCTTTCCACATTGAGCTCAGACTTTCCATTTCACTCAGTTTACTGTTTCTGTAGGGGTCTAGCAAAAAAAATAATAATTTGAGAGATGAACCAGGATGGGAGATCAACAGACTCAAGTAAAGGAAAATAGAGGTGGTAGAAATGTTTTTCAAAGAGGAAAAAGGGTAGCAAGTCACCCACAGATAAATTTAGGATGGCAGTTATGAGGTTCTGACCATTAGATCAACCATGTTATGGCAACAACTCCTTTTCAAAACATATGATGAGATCAAGCTCACAGACATGAATGACCTGGTGCTTGTAGAAGCAGAGGTCTGGGACTGGGCGGTTCAGGAAGTTCTTTCCAGTTCAAATCCTCTGAAAATCAACAGTGTGTTAGAAAGGTCCAAGAATATCTTGCTGAGAATATCTTTTAATCATGTGAAATCCAAATGGGCTTAGGCTCTACCACACCTTGCAGGGCTTTCCTCAGGGAGCCTCCACAGAGCAGCAGCTGGGTAAACGCTGCAGTTTAGAGTCATGATGCTTGGAGATCTGACTGTGAGCCAGGCTTGCTTTTACCTGCATGTAGGTTGGTTGTATATCAGACCATGTCCATTAAGGTGCACTTGGTGTGTTTGCCAGCATAGCAGCTGTGTCCTGCTGAAATATAAGATTTTTGAAGACAGATATACTGTGTATTGTAAATTCAGCAGCACTCCAGGTGCATCTATGCAGGATGCATCTGCTAAGCGTGGTGATTTTAAAAGATCACTAGATTTTGCTCATGCTAAAGCCCATGTGTTCACTTGCATTCACTTTTCCCAGTAAGCCGAGTGTAAACAGAAATAATGCAAGGGATCTTCTAACTGTTGTAACACGTAATCTGTGAAAGGAAAAGGACAAAGTCACCCCTGAAATGATTTAGCTCTAGGTGAGGAATTGAAACACTAAATTAAGATGACATCAGGCACTTCAGAATGGCTGTGGATCTAGGAAAAAACGAAATAGGGTGAAATTCCTGTAGGACCAATAGAGACCAAACATACCAGGTCTAGTGTTATCCAGGACTGTGCATAACCTAGCTAATATTTACTTTGCTAGCAGCCACGTGTGAAAATAGATATTTTCACAAGTATTTCAGAATTTGATCCCAGCTGATGCCTTCTTGTTTGTGGTGAAAATCATTGTTTACAAAGAAAAATGTCCCCAGGACTGCAACAGAGACAAGATTTTTGTCTGCAGAAAGTGTTGAAACAAGATACAGAAGCAAACACCAGGGACACTATTCTCTACACAAACAAGCTCCCCTTCCAACACCTTTGGAAGATGTGGGAGAAGTGACACATGGCAACATGACTCATAATAATACTACTTACTATGGTGCTTTTCATTCAGAAAATAAAATGAACATGTTAAATATTTCTTTTGTGCTTTATATCAAATTACCTGTTGCTACTTGACTTTTCTGAGCTGCACCAAAGGCAAAAGCCTTCTTTATACAGTGCAAATAGTGAAGAGTCTGCTACAATCTAGTGGTCTCTTACTTGCCCATGAAGTTTGGGGTTAGAATCAGGCAGATGAATGAGAAGAAACTGCCAGAGGAGGGGACCAGGGCACAATTACAGTGATGGAGACATGGGAAGGCTGGAGAGGCTTAGCTCTGAGCGATGCTGTGAAATATCCTACCTCTCTCTGCTCCTCTGCTCCCTCCGAAATAGATAACAAGAAACAGAGCAGTTCTACTGAACAGGTCAAGTGAGCCTTTGAGTCCTCTCTTTCCCCTGAATCAACGAACCTGCCGCGTGGGTAATTAGTCTGCCAGTCTCATCCTGGTAGCGCTGCCTTTGAAGTGTGACATATTCAAAGAGGTCACAAGCTCATTCTTTCCCCCATCCTCCCTTTACCCTTTTTTTGTGTCCCTGTTCTTCTGTTTTTTTAATGATGCCCTTCTCCAGCACAAATTGACTCTAGTGGTAATTTGTCATGTCACCTTCAGTAAAATTTTCAACAAAATTGTGGAAGATTCATGGAGGAACAAAAGTGCCACATCTTTTATGCATTTCAGTTGGTAAAGTATAAATCAAAAAGCCCAGAGACCTCTTTGTGGCGAGACAACAAGAAAAAAAATGTAAACCATAGTGAGTAAAGTTAGACTGTGTCTCTGTCTGATCCTGCACTGACAAGTCTGGGATTTGATTTCTAATTGTTCAGTGATATATCATTTTCATGTCAGGGTGAATACAGCTGATAAAACAGATTTGAGAGAGACATAGCCCACAAGCTCCTCCCGTCACACTCCTCTTCCTCACTTAGAAGTCATAGTGAAAGTTAAACCCTAAGGGACATGGGTAAAAGGCTTCATGCTGAGACAGAGGGGCTCAGGCTTAGGACTGAACTACTTAAAGGGATCAGTGATTTTTGACCTTGGACACAATTTTGTGGTTAAGGGTCTAGAGTAAATTTGGGTAAATTCAGGTTCAAGTCTTCTGCAAGTGTCTTTCATGGGAATGATTCACCTGCTCTACCTTGAAGGTTTGAAACCATTTTAAAACTAAGCAATTAAATGGAAATGAATGGGAACTGGCTGAGCAGTTTCTTGAAAAACACCTTTGCAGTCTGAAGGTGATGCCTCTCCCTCCAAACCTGGGCTGATGTACACCTTCCCGCCTTCCCACCATCATCTGCCCTGTCAGTTTTGATAGCAGTATCTTTGAGAAGGGGATCATCTCATCCCTCATTCCCATTCAGCCTCCAGCCTTTGTGGCCTCAATGTGTTGCTACAGTAAGAACAACACTAATGAAATGTGAAGGGACGGGGAGGGCTGGCCGCATGCAGTGGATAGAACATTCAGCAGGCAGGTCTGTGTGTATGGCCTGCCTGTGCATCTATATCTGCATTGCATCTGTAACCAACAGCTCAAGGATTTTGCAGGCCAGCTGAGTCTGCCTCTAATCCCCTCCTCCGCTCCAGCTGATTTTATGTTACAGGCACAAAGCATAATATCTTCTTCTTCTTTTTTTTT
>WEIS01032596.1:6072-31241 GCA_013389965.1 Todus mexicanus | reverse complement strand
GAAAAAAAGAAAAGAGGTGCAAAAAAAATTATTTCAATGTTAGCAAAGCCAGGTATCCATCCCAGGGGAGCTTGCTAATTGCCACTATCCTAAGAAGGAATCAAACAGTAAATATGGTGGCAATATAGAGAGATGGGTCTTGATGGGGCCTATAGGAGTGGCCCATCCAATATTATCTTAGCTTAAAAGTGAGGAGTTAGAAACAGTCAGAGACTGTTAGCTTTTAGTTGAAAGGAGCGTCCTTTCAATTAGGATTTGACCCAGACCTCTCAAATACTAATAAGTTTACCACCTCATCCTTATAGCACATATAGAGATAGGAAAAAGAGAAAAAGAAGAGAAGAGAAGAGAAGAGAAGAGAAGAGAAGAGAAGAGAAGAGAAGAGAAGAGAAGAGANACTGAGTGATTCAAGCAGGAAACCCCACAGCGGGGCAAGCAGACGCTCGTGTCTTGGATTCGCCCAGAGCCAGAGAAGTCCCGGCTGCAGGATGGCTCCTGCCATTGCCTCCACAGCTATCAGCCACTGACAGGGATGCCACCAGGCCCACAGAAAGCCATGAGCTTGCTCCAGCCCCACATGCCCTCAGTTTTCTCTCTACAGTGCAGAGTGGTCTTGCACTCCAACAAGCACGTTCATCCTCCAGCTTCTGGAGCATCAGGCGTGGCAGAGAGAAGCTCACAGTCTAGGAGCATGTGAGAAGGGCTACAAGTCCTAGAAAGGCCTCACTGTTCTTCCCAGCCACCATGTACCCTTGCTGTACCCTCTAGCCATCTGGCATCTGTACCATGTTAGCCATCCTGGTAAGATCATCCCTGGGAAATGGATATAGAGATCATGAGGGTATCCCGACAACATGTTTCAGGTGGCTTGGCTTGCTCAGTGGTGTTATTGGTTTTGGCTTGTGCAACAACAACAACTGTAGCTGTCAGGCTGCGTTACCCCACACTGGGGCTGACCGTGCTATGGCCACCCCGCTCCTATAGCCCTGCATGAGGGATGCAATCCCCTACCACAGTCAGTGCTACCAACATTGGGGAGTGAAGCCCCATACGGAAGGATTGTAGAATAACCTATTAGTGACCTGTATAATGATGTAGTCTCCCTCTGTGTCCCTGGGGGCTTTTTATCTCATCTGATGGACAGAAGGATGATGGCCTTATTATTCATGCAAGAACGCCTCTCCCCTCCCTGTGTAAGTGTTAACTCAAAGGAAACGCAGCCTGGAAGAAGATTTGCAAGCAGTGAGGAAGTCCCTCGTGTCTGCTCAGGTAACAATTCTGTTGGCTGATTGCCCACACAAAGCCCCGATGTCCCCAAGCCCAAGAATGAACAGCAGCTCCCTGAGCAATCTCCTTCCTTTCCAGACCCATCCCCATGGCTCTCCAAGCACCTTCTCCTTGACCAGTGTATACTCACAGCATCTTTTGACATGATGCTGGGAAAGGAAAGGTCCCAGCCCTGCTCCTCTCACCCTTCAAAGGGATGGAGACTGATCTCCACTAATCACGCATCTGCCTTGGCTGAGTTCACGGTGAGTTCGTTAGCAGCATTGCTTTGGGGTAGGCTTGATTGGCAGCACTAATAACGCCACACTGCAGTGGTGAGACCCTGCAGGGCACAGGAAACCTTGTTGGGGTACAAGGTGGCTCCTCCTTGGCTTGCTGGGGTATCAAGGGAAAACACCCCCAACCCAGCATGCATCTCAGGCTGTCAAACTGATTTTCCCTCCCGAGATTTTTTTTTCCCACTGTCAGAGGTGTAATTAGGTTTCAGAGCACACGCTACGTGCGAAATCCACCTGAGGGCAGCGCGGCCAGCGCGAGACTTCCCGCACCGAGCATCACTCACGGCTGGCTGAGATGGCTCAGAGCTAAAGGTACGCTGGTGTGAGCTGGAGGACCCGCTGCCCGCCACTGTGCTCTGTGAACGTGATGGGTGACAAAGCAGTGACACAATGTGGAAAACATTTCCCTCCATATTTATTTTATGGGAGTTCTCTGGTTGGAAAGATTTCAGTAGCTCGGTGCCGCATGGTTGATCTTAGAAAAATGAAAGATGTCTCTCCGGGATGTGAGGGCACTGACCACTTTTCTGCTGGGATGATGTGGTACATGATCAAGGATGGGATGGGAAAACAACATGCCAAGTAGTGAGACTGTACTTACACCACCAGACAAGCTGTGACCATTCAAGAAAGAAGGATACAGAGGAAACCCTGGGGTGGGTCAGGAGTGCTTCCACCTAGAGGGTGTAGAGAGGATGGAGCCAAACTCTACCGAGAGATGTATGGGGATAACAAGAGAGGCAATGGGAAGGTCCCGTGAAATGTAAGGAAAAGGCTTCACAATAAGTGGTAGAACAAAAAACCTGAACAGATAGGGTCATATCCATCCTTGGAGATATTAAAAATTTGCCTGGACAAGACCAGAAGTAATGCGATTTGTCTCCAGAGCTGGCCCTAACTTTAAGCTGGCCCCACTTCGAGCAGGAGGTTGGTCCAGAGACTTCCAAAGGTCCCTTTTGACCTCAGTTACCTTTGAATCTGAATTACTTTTCCACAATTAGATCCAGCTCCCAGTGAGGAGTGTTGAACTTGTTACATGGAGACCTGATGAGACTGCTTGGATCCAGAGCCCCAACGTGGGACTGGTGCAGCCACTCACCACACACACCTGTCCTCAGCATTTAGCATGAGAAAGGGCAGCATTGGCATTTTTCAACTCTCCTTGAGTAAAGCAATCTTTTCTGGGTAATTCCTTCTGCTGAAAGCTGCAAGGCACCTTTGCAAGTGGGAAGGTGCTGGGAAAGAATAAGGTTCAAAGTACTGAGCTTGAGCCCAGCTCCTGCCCCAGGGCTGGCTGCAAATGGTCCACATGCAGGGCCTCCACCACGTCCCTGGAGCCATGGAATGGATTTTTTTATCTGGAAGTATTTCCTGCTATTCAGCCCTGTTCTGTATTCCACTCTGTTATTCCTAGCAGAAAGCTTTCCCCTCAGCCTCACTGTGGCACACCCTTTGCAGGGGGACCAGAGCAGCATCTGAAGGAGGTGCAGGCATGTGGTTGTTCCTGAGTGGGGATGGGCAGAGCTGGTGGCTCCCTGGGGATCTGCAGGACACCTGGTGAAGGCGTGAGATGACACCGTCATTGCCTCTGCCCCAAACCCCCATCAGCCAGCCTGAGAAAAACACCTAAAGGGACCACATCCTACAAAAGCAACACTGCAGACGATACCCGGAGGGATTGCAGTGAGTCTCCAGCCAACTGTTTAGTCTGGGTCTGATCCAGAAGCCAGGACCACTAAAAGGATTTTTCATCCTCAGCCTCAGGGTGCTTTCTTTTCAGCAATGCTGGTTCCAAGGGTGATTCCCAGCCCCTGCATCTGCTCTGGCTGCATTCTAGACTTGACGCCGGAGCAAGCCGCAGGGTGATGGCAATGCCATATCACTTTGCTGGGCACACACGTGAGGCTCTGCCACACAAGTGATGAACTGAGCACAAAGCTGCGTCATCCTTGTCCTCCACCATCACCGTTACCAGCACAGCTTGCACCTCACTGACACGGACAAAGCACTGCAACAACCAAACAGAATGCTCCAGTAGCTTATTATGTGGTATTATATTTACCATCTATATTATTGTATTATCTGGGGTGAATTAAGAAGAGTATGGCCAGCAGGTCAAAGGAGGTTCTCTTCCCACTCTGCCCTAGTAAGGTCACATCCCAAGAGCTGTGTCTAGTTCTGGGCTCCGCAGTTTGAGAGACAAGGAACTACTGAAGAGAGTCCAGTGAAGGCTATGAAGATGATGAAGGGACTGAAGCATCTCTTTGCTGAGGAAAGGCTGAGAGCCCTGGGGCTGTTTAGCCTGGGGAAGAGAAGACTGAGAGGGGATCTGACCAACACTGATCAATACAAAAGGGCAGGAGTCAAGAGTACAGGGCCAGACTCTTTTCAGTGGCACCCAGTGACAGGACAAGGGGCAATGGGCACAAACTGGAATGCAGGAGATTCCATCTGAACATAAAGAAAAGGAATTACTATGATGGTGCCAGAGCCCTAGAACAGGCTGCCCAGAGAGGTTGTGGAGTCGCCTTCTCTGGAGAGATTCCAAACCCGCCTGGACCTGTCCCTGTACACCCTGCTCTGGGTGACCTGCTGGAGCAGGGGCGTTGGACTAGATGATCTCCAGAGGTTCCTTCCAACTCCTACCATGCTGGGATTCTGTGATTATGACACTACAGTTCTATGTATTCTACACGATGCACATCAAGACTGATCTATTTGTAGAATCTAGTCACCACCACCACCAAACACTACACTCAACCCTATGGAGGTGAGCAAGAGACAATCAACCCACTGGGGCAAGTCAGCCCGCACCACATGAGCACGCCGACAGTGGGAGTGGAATTTACTTTGCTTTTTCAACTCTGGATTTCTGGAAGAAAAAGCAAACTGCTCCGAGACTTTTTTCCCTCCTGAGACTTTGGTATCAGGCTCTGATAAGCGCTTTCCCGGCCATTACACAAGCAGGGCTGGACATGGGAATGCGGCATGAAAAAATGACTCTGAGAAGAGCATTTTGATAACTGAGTTTTTCTAGCTTTCTGGCCTCTGCAAGAGCAAAATAAATCCCTCAGCACTGTCAGCGATTTCCCTTCCCTCGCTCCCAGCTTTAGGAGCTCAAAATTGCTACCCAGAAAAAAGGGATTTGACTCCAGAAACCCCCACACCATGCTGGCAGGGACAATGGATCCTGCCCCAGACTTCCTCACTGAACATACACCAGTCTCTACCCACACAAAACTCATTGGAGAGATGCTTCACTTCATGAGCACCCAGTGATGGGCTTCACAGGAAAAAACACATCATTGCCCATCTCCCCTCTGCCTTCTCCAGGAGGTTGTGGCTGCTTTGCCTCCCACTCTGTGTCACCTCTCACCAGCCCTCAGTGACACCCAGGAAGATGCTCAGGAGAGGATGAGGTTTGTTTTCACCAGGCTTGGACTTGGCTGTGAGATGTTTTCCAGACAGGACGTTGCATTTGGGGGTTTTTTAGTCCCACGTCAATGAGCACCCATGAGCCCCAGCGGGAGATGGGGAAGCGGCTGCTATGAGAATCAGGTTTCCTAGACAGTGAATCGTTTTCAAACCCTGAGCACTGTTTGTGTTTCAAAGAAAGGCTGATTTAAAACAATGCTTTTGAACCAACGAAAGTCTCTCAAAAAGCCAATTCAAGACTTAGTTTCAATGTGGAGTTAGGCACCCATGCCAAGCTCTCGGAGTGAATCCTAAAATTAAACTGTTCTGCCCTCAATCTCTCAGGCGAAGGTAGGTGGAAATAAAAATGGACATAAAAGTGGACAACAGGAGTGAGAAGTGTGTCAGGATAATTCCCCCTTCCTCCGGCATGCTGCTTCCTTGGCTTAAAGGCTACAGAAAAAGGGTCTTACAAGGTGATATTGAACCTCTTGTGAGCTTACCAGGCTCTATGCACAGCAAAAATCACAAACCCATGCTTGGTTTGATATGATGAGCTGGAGGTATCATGGGGTCAAAGGTAATAGTAGTGTGGTAGGAAGTTTCTCCCACCATCTAGAGGACTGGTCTCCTTGTTTCTGTGGCTTGTAGTAGGATACTTGGGATAGGTTTGCTTTTCCAGGGATGGTTTCTTATTTTAGAAAAACTCCAAAGTTTGTTAATTTCCAGCCACTTTAATGAGCTGCCCCATTGTCTCAGTGTGCAACTGACTCCAGCTGGACTAACCTCTGCAAGAGTGATATGATGTGACCAAATCGCACTTCTTGAGTGCCATGGTGCCCAACTCCTTTTCTGAGATACAGTTGCATCAGTTGGAAGCGGAGCGAGGGGTGTTGTTCTCCCAAACTCCAAAATTTTCACCTAACATACAGGAACCAGCACAGGGTCCAGTCATACAAGGTTTTGCAGAGTTTAGGTTTACTTTGGCAAAATACGCTCTCTCAAATCCCTCTTTTTTCACCTTCCCTAACACATTCCCATAAACATTCTGGAAAATAACACCAGATCCCCTGGAGTATCACGGGAATTTGGTATCCTCATGCCTTTATAAAAGTTGGACCTTCATCTTTCCCTGCTGTAGCTTTTTTATCAAGGAAACATTACCATGGTAGCCCCAACATGACACGTTATTCAAAATCTGGGCCATTTTATGCCAGTTGCTGTGAGAAACATCATTAGCTCAGAGATGCCAGACTGGAAGACAAAAAGCAGATGAGGAATGAAAGAAGAGAATTAACTCATCCAGGGCTACTCAAATCTGCAGCAGTGGTGAGGTCCTTTACCTTGCCTTCTGGCTCCCAAGCCAATAAATCACTCCCTTGATCCCTTGGCTACAATCGTGCTGCCTCTGTGGTCTTTTACTTGACAAAATTTCCCCTTTTCATGCCTAGTTTAAGACTAGCTGTGGTCAGCTTGCACATGTCTGCATGAACTGTTTGTTCACAGCAATAATAATTTTTTGACACAGAGATGTGCTCACCTCTAGGTGTTGGTTCAGGTATTTCAGTGGCTTTGGGGCACCAAGGCAGACTAGACTCCCTTTTGGAGGAAATGAAGTAATTTATCCCTGTCTAAATGTGCTCTGCCTCTACTGAGGGGGCATATATAAGTCTACTACGAGGCTGGAAAACCAGGGTGTTCTCCAGGTGACCCAGAAGATACCTTCTGCTCCCAAAATACAGGAGGCAGGAGGAGGTTCAACACCTTCAAGCTACTGATCTGCTCTTGTGGAGGCCAAGGTACTCCCTTTTGACCGTGACAAATGGTAGACTGCTTGTCCCCATATAGATTAATTTCAGTTCAGCCCAAGTATTTGTAAACAGGTTAATACTATTCAAATTTGAGTAAAGTCTAGACAAATCCAGTCCTTTTGGCATAGATCATACATTTCAGTACAGGTTTCAAAAGACAGCTGAGCACTTTTTGAGGGCCATTGTAGAGTGGGTGAGAGAAAGAAATGGGGACCCCTTTAGTCTAGAGTGAGCAAATATCTATAGCCAGTGATCAATGTATGCCCAGCTTGGTGGCTTGGTGCTCCTCCTGTAGCCAATCTCAGTGGGAAAACAATACAAACATGTAAGTGCACACCAGAAATATTAGAGGATATTTTAGATAAAGAGGGAAGAGAAGTAACCCTGTTGCATCTGTAAACTATGGAAAAATGGAGGAATTGGCCTGCTTTTGCTCATGTTGAACTCTCAGTCTCCTGGACAAATCTTTGTATCTCCTGATAACTAGTTGAGGGGTTTGGCCAGCATCACAGTTCCTGGCAGAAGACATCTTCAAAGGGGGGCAACAAGGAGGGCACAAAGGGGGCAACAAGGAAGATCAAAGGTCTGGAACAGCTTTTCTGCAAGTAACAGGACCCCTCACTCTGGAAAGGAGTTGGAATAGGAGAGATGTTGAGGAAACTATCAACAGCAGGGAGAAGTTGGTGCAGATAACCTACTCACTCTCATCTAATACAAGAATGATGGGGCACCGCAGGAAGGTAAGAGGAGACAGGCTCAGGGCACACAAAAGGCGACTTTCCTTTGGGCAACACAGAAATGACCTGTGGAACTCCTTGCTGAAGGATGTTCTGCTGGCTCAAAGTTCAGCTGGTTCCAAGCAGAGACTGAGCAAGACCACAGAAAGCAAATGCTCCAAAGGTTACTGAGTGCCATCACGTGTAGCAATGGAAGTCTGCACTGAAAACTGTTGACAACAGGGAAAATAATAGCAGAAGGAGGGAGTCTTCCCCTGCTTACTGACCACTGGGCTACAATCGGCACTAGGCAGACTTGGGTTTTGGCCCTCTATAGATGTTAAAATGTGCCAGGCTTGGAAGGAGCAAGGGAGGCAGCATTGCCCACATTGACCCTTGTGGCAGAGCCCAATCATCACAGGTTCACATGCTGCCCTGGTTTTGCTCCGGGAAACGTGGGTGTGGTTGGTATTTTGGCAAGACAGAGACGAAGGAGGCTGTGAGGCCAAACACGTTAAATGTGGGCAAAAGTGAGAAATGGAGGTGAAAGCTCCTATGAGAAAGACACTTCCATGGAGACCAGCGCCAATGACGCTTGCTTACCTGTGGGCTTGTTTCTCATGGCTTAGTTGATTTTGGGACCTGGGGTTCATTTTTGCAGCTTAATAGGACACTCCAATGAGCAAATTCCCTGACGCTTCATAATGTGTAAGCTCATGCAAAAGCCACTCCTTAGTTATGAGAGGATTTCTCTGCCTTTGCACTTGACTCTTTTAGATGAAACTCGTAGAGACCTAATTATCTCATCCTGCTGTCAGGCCCCTCTGAAGCCTGCTGAGGGATTTACCGGTTTCCAGGAGACACTCACAGAAGGCACATGCACATCCAGACACTCCCCGAGGCTCTCCATCAGCTGTGCTGAGCTCACAGCCCTGATCGCTACTCTCCTGGCAGGCATCATGCTCAGGCAGTTTGGCTCATGGGCTGAAGGGCAGCGGAGGATAACTCAGGGTGTACATGGGAACAGCCCCAAATCCGCACAACACGAGGGTGCAAATCTCACTTGTTGCACAGATGGGTTGAAGGTGGCCAGCTGAAATATGCAGATTTCTGGTTTCAAGCCTGCCACATTGAGGTATGTCTCTCCAGATGTTCCCAATAGCCAAAACATCTGTCAGTGACAGCAACTGGGGTCTGTGTTGAGTCCTCACAACACTTTCAGCTCAACAACCCTGTGCTCATAGAAGGAAATTTTCTCCAGGTTCCCCCCTTACTTGTTTGAATCACAGATTCAGGCAGTCCAGGTCTCCTGAGGTCCCTTCCAACCTGAATTATTCAATGATCCTATGACTGTAAACAGATTTTTTCTATATCACAGGCTCTTAATTAAATGCACATTTATGCCCATATGGACTCCAGTAACCTCTCATTTGTCCTCATATTCAGCCATCTCCAGAAAGAAAAAGCAAGCAGGGGGTTGCTTCCAATCTGTCACTTTGCGGGATTGGCATCTTGCAAAGGGCTCTTGTGATGCCCTTCTCCACTAGGCTGGAGCATCCTTAGCACCTTTGTGGGGAGAAAATATCACAATCATCTGTGTACTCCAATCTCTCAGCTCTTCCAAAAAACTAACCAGCTGCCAGCCTAAGTGTTTTCTGTGCTAAACACCATTCCTGCAATACTTTCATGTTCTCTTTCTTCCTCTTTGGCGTCAACATTAGTAGTCAGCTACTCTAACACGTTTTGCTGTTGCTATATATAAAGAAAAATAAATGCACCTCCTACCCCTTCATTTAGACATCAAAGGTCACTGTAGCTGTTTCTTCTGTAGCCACAACTCACATCAGGAGCCACTCGTGCTGTTTCTTTTGACTAAACCCATAAACCCCTGCATTTGGTGATTCACTGCCCCTTTCCATAAGAACGATCTTAATTTCTTCTCCTTTGATGTACAATTTTGCATTGGGCTGTCTTCTAACATACTTTTCTTCAAATGGGCTTTGCTTGCCAAGTGATCCAGACTGCCCCGTCTGATGAATTTGTCTTCAACATTTACCGTTTCATTACCCTTTGTGCCACTGGCAGCTTCTCCCTGCAGGAGCCATTGGATCTGCTTCACTTAGAGAAAATGCTGAGATCTAGTATTAAACCCTGAAAAATGGCATGAAGAAAAGCCACATCTCAGGGTGATCTGTGAGATTTTAATTCACTTGCCATGTCCTTGGGGCTGTATGGGCTGCTCTCGTACCCTGTAGCTGACCTGTCAAGAATAGAACTGTGAGCTCCACCATTTGGTACAGGATTGATGATGGGCATCGACTTTTGATACCTAAAGAGTCTCTTCTGAACATTTCTTCTACCTCCTGGATTTGAAGTAACTCCCTTATTCAGGATTAACCTCATCCCTTTCTCTCCGTATCTGGAAAACTATGGTCTTCTTTTTCCATACTTTGGTGGAAAGATGAGAAGACTGCTGCTTCCAGGACCTCCACAAGCTTCCCTGCAGGAACTCTGAATAGTGCTCTACTCTCTCTTCCTCAACTACCAGATTTTCAGATCTCTCCATGATCCTTCAGTAATGAGACCCCTTCTGAAAATCAAGGGGAAGTGGCCATTGAGAGTTTTGGTTGGGGTAGAAGGCTTTAGGAGAGGCAGTGTTCAGAGACCATCCACACAGAATCTGGAAGCGAGCAAGGAGAGTCCTGGGTTTCCTCACAGGAAAAAAGAGACCTTCTCCAGAAGGTTGCACTTCAAATGCAGATGGAAAGGATCTGATGGATGCTGTGATAGTGTACAGCTGTGCATTGGCACAGTCCACCCTGACCTTCAGGAACACTAGGAAATATCATACTGAGGCCCTTTATTAACCATGTGTCTGCCTCAACCTTTGCCTTCTGCCAGCAAGTAACGCCTGGGGAAGATATTCCTGAGCACAAAGAGTCTCTTTGGCTTTGGGAACTCAAGTGCATAACAAGTTACTTGATAAACAGTAGTATGGTTTACTCGACATAGATGAGAAGGTCAAACCGATGAGATGTTCTATTCGAAGATAACCTCCTTCTAGTGAATATTCATATTACTACTGTCTTGTAAAAAATCAGGTCCTACGGAAGCTCTTGCAATAGTATATTTAGGATGCCACAGGATTTCTGGTCATTCTTACTTCCTGCCCACCCAACAACTCTGACCTGAAGAATGCTCACAAATTTGGCTGAACATGGCAGAAAAATAAGCTGGGCTCATGGTAAGAGATTGCCTTCTTTAAAGACTTCTTTAAAATCAAGGAAGCCAAACGGGAATAAATCAGCTGAGGTGCTGAAAACCACTTTACAACAGACAAGAAGCTATCAGATCAACAGGACTGTCTAGTGTGACCTCTGTGGATTAGCCTTTTCTCCTTAAATTGAAATGATTCAATTAAAAGTGGCTGAAGCAAGGCACAACTGTGGTAGTCAGCTGTTCCCCCTGACTGATCACACAAGCCTCATCTTTTTGGAAACCCAGCTGGAAGCCCAGCTTGAAGCCCATGTGCTTCAGGCTTCAGAGGAGTGGACAGGAGGGGGGGGGGGTGTTGATTCCACACACCCACTACCTCACAGATCCTCCATCTGCCTGCTATTATGTGTTGAAAAACTGTTATCCACACTTAGATCAGTGGGTTGAAATGGAGGTAGCTCTATTTTGGCCCTATGGCACGGACACACTTCTCAGTGGAGAATGATGCCCACCGCCTCTCCCTCCACTGGAATCCTAATGGCCACCGACCCAGCTGCTGACCCCATCAATAGCTGAAAAGCCTTTCCAAAAGCAGCAAATCTCTCTCCTTTCATGTATTATTAAAATTCTCACTGGTTAATTTATCAGGGTACTTTGCACTGGGAAAAATGATCTCTTTGTTGACCCACTTAAACATGCTCCACTCCAATACAAAACTGTCAGAAGGGCTAAGGGGAGAGCTGGGGAAGTTGTGTGCAGACTGATGTCCTTTGTCTCAGCGAGACAGCTCCAGGATGGAAGTGCTGGGACTCCCTGGCACGAGAGCAAAGGGCTAGACACAAGCCTTCACAGACTAAACCACAAAGGAAACATTCAGCCCATGCGCACTGCAGACACAGCCAGGGAAACAAGACTCCCCAGTCCTCCTTCCTACGCAGTGCTCATCCATCCTCAAACCTGTGGGTTTGGGGAAGAAACCTTGAGTTCTCCCCATGTAGGTTCCTCTAAAAATTCAAATGGAAAACATGATGCTGGGTCGTGGATGAACCCATCCACACATGCTGGGAACCACAGTGCTCTTGAGACAGCAAAGGTGCATCCTGGACATCCTCCAGCTGAAGGTGTCCAGACCTGAACCTAGACTATTCTCTTCTCTCCTTCTGAGTTTCTCTAGCAGGAGAATCACTAGATCTTCTCCACAGCAATCTCTGACTCAAGCTAACATGTACGGGGTGTGGAGGAGCAGAGCACTGCAGGGCAAAACTGGATAAGCCAAACTGACAGCATAAACACCACTCGGCACCAAAAGTAGCCCTGTAAGTGAAATGAGCAGGATTAGCTGTCATTAGATCTTGTTTTTCCATTAGTGTCATAAAGATAAAGCTGCTCTCCTCCCGTAAAGGCAACTTGCAAAGTGCTCAGACTCAACAGGACTCTCAGGCTATTAGAGAGGACACAAAAGCTCCATTTCCTTCATCACTGAGAATGCGCTTGCAAAATGCACTGAAGACAAAAGGATGTCACAAGGTGCTTTCAAACCTCAGGGGGTTGAGAGCTCCAACCTGTGCCCTGCTCATTGCCCTGACTATCACACAAGGTTGGTGCTAGAGAGTGGTTTAAAGTTCAGATGATTTCTTGGGATTCACTCTCATATGATGCTCTTTACCTCAAGCAAATGGGCTGCCAACTAACTTTGATATTAAGGGGGTAAAGAAAGGTTCATGAGGACACCTAAACAGTGGGCCAAATTCAATGAAACGCATTAATCCCTGCTTATTGTTTGCTTCATAAAGCTCATATATTCTGAGCATTAGATGAGGTAAAATACACAGAACGGGAATGACAGAATAAACTGTAGCAGAAAGCTGAAAGCAAGATCAGGAGGTAGGAGTTTGTGAGATCTGATGCCACAGATGCCATTAATCTGTCACTAACCTTTGGAGAAAGGGGTTTTACCTTGTTGTGCTGCAGCTTTCCAAGTGCCAAATCAAGAACCAATCTCAGATGGATGTTACAAAAAAAATATGACTGAGCTGGTATCTGCAAAAATACTTTGAGGATGGAAAGTGTAGTTATATGTTGGGTGTGGAGTAATTTTTCTGCCTGCAACAGTTCTGCAAACTGAGAGGTAGAAAACAACGCGTGGGAACCTGAACCTGAAGCAAACAGGGGTGGAAAAAGCAGCAACTGATGAGTTT
This sequence comes from Todus mexicanus, assembly GCA_013389965.1. Classification (NCBI taxonomy): domain Eukaryota; kingdom Metazoa; phylum Chordata; class Aves; order Coraciiformes; family Todidae; genus Todus; species Todus mexicanus. Next base: position 18,321 of record WEIS01032596.1, on the reverse strand, counting down.
TATTGCAGCATGTGTTTATCATCCCTCTAGAAGAGGGACTGGGATGGGGGTGGAGGACTTGGCAGCTGGGGGAAATCAGGGGTTTGAGATGTGTTTGTAATGCTAACTCACATCTGGGATCAATCCTGGAACGGGAACACAGTGTCTGGCCCAGGCAGGCCAGAAGGAAATGTTCTCCATGGCCAAACTGCATGAAGGACCTGACATGCTGAGCCAAGAATGGCCTTCAGAGGTGCCCCTCAAGTGACCTGAGGTTGCAGACTACCGCAGATACCTTCTGAAATGAGAAGAGAATTTCTCCAAATGATTTGCTTGGAGGCTATGAGGACTGTCCTGCATAAGCTGCCAGGGAAGAACAGGTCCAGCTTTTACTGGGAGTCTTTGTCCCAAAGCCTTTGGTGGGTCAGGCTGAGCTTGGTGCCCTGTTGGCTCTGGCAGGTGCACAGTGAAGATGAAAGCTGCTCTCCCCTCCACTTTGGAGTGTCACACCTTCATCTCAGTAGCTCTTTTTTCAGATTTTCCTACTTATCTGATCTCACTCGCACATCTCACCCACCGGCATAACCCTCTGTATTTCAGTGCAGTTATTCCTGGCTCGCAGCAGTGAGCGGAGCACCAAGGTGTGGGCATGGGCACTCAGGCGTGTTGTGAAGAGGGACTGCACCTACAGGCATCATGATAAAAGTCGACATATTACTGCACAGGGCCTCATTTGAAAACTCCTTTGGAGGCAGTTCATCTTTAGAAAACAACGTTACTAAAATATGGCACCTGTCTAGCCATGCTGGGGGAGGCACAGGGTACGCTGCCTTCCTGCCTTGACCTGAGGAGGCTGTTGGGTTTGGGAAGGATGAGGAGTCTGTGCTGGGTTAAAATACCACAGATTCCTTGGCTGGGTGTTTCCAATGAGATATATATTTATAGATATATATGTACCCCGTGCTCTGTCAAGAGTTCTAGGGAAGCCACTCCTTATTACATTATCTTCTGATGCACAGGGGATCCTGGGCTTTGCTTTTGCTGTGAGGTTCCTACACTCACCATGTGTCCCTGCACTCCCAGTGCAGCTTGATGCTGCTCCACTACGCTGCTGCAGGCAGTTTGTGTTGACTTTATGGGCGCCCTTTGCAAGCTCAAGTGGCTTCTGCAGCTGAGTAAATAGGAATGAAGCCAGTTGTGGATCCCTGCTCTGTCTACATGTGGGCTCCTTGACCTCCCACCAGCAAGGATGAGCAATGAGGATCCTGCTGGTTCTCCACCCTGAGCAAACACTGGAGGGTGGGCTCCCTGTCTAGCCCAGGCACTCCTGATGCATCCTGCTCTTGGCACCCAGGGATGCAGAGGAAAGGAAGTTCTACACCAAGGCAAGGATGTCTCTTTGTTTCAGCCAGCAAGATCATGTGAGAGATTATAGCAGCAAGGGCTCGGAAAAATGAAGACTGCAGAGATGGCAACAAGACCAAGCTGGGCTTCAAAAGCTCTATCGTTATGACCAGAGGTAAGGCTTATTAGTGGTTTTTTCTACCAGGAAAAGCACCTCTTTGAAGACCCCTTTGGTGCTGCAAGTCTGCAGAGGGGTTTGAGCCTGGCAAACCTGAGATTCCATCTTCTTCACTAAGGAGAAGACAGGAGGGATGAGCCCAGGGAAGGGCCATCAGAGAGGCACCCACTGACCTCCACAGAGAGTGGTCCTATATTAGTCAATCCCCGGGTTCAGATAAGGGGCCGTGGGGCCATCTCCACTTTGCAGTGAAACAAGGCAAGGAGGCATCTAGACCCCATGAAACCCAGGACTCCTTCTGGTTTCATATTGCACATGTATCTGGATTTTCTACCCATCTCTTGGTATTCTGCAAAGATGGCACCTCCCGTATCACCATCAGGGCCAGGTGCTACAATCCCAGGAAAATATCAATAAACTGGAGGAAATTCAGAGAAGAACAAAGCAAAATATTATGGAGTCAGAGAGGCTGACTTTCTGAGCTAATGTGTTTAGCTTGGCTTAATGGCAGCTTAGCAGGGGCTTGGCAACTCAACTGTCTGCAAATATTTGAAGGGTGTAAACACCAAGGACAAGAGGGAAATCACAGAGGGGGTTTTACAGAGTAGGATGAGCTGGAATGAGGTGAAGGCGTTAACCTACCACGACTGCTAAATGGGGCTTAAGTCTCTCCATGGACAATTTGCTCAAGCTCCCTCATCTTACAGCTCCTCTATAGGTCTCCATAGCATCTGTTGTGTTATGATGGGACTCAGAGAAGTACACACAACCCTTATATTGTGTTTCATCTCTATGGATGCCAACAAGGAGAAGGTTTCCAGAAGATAGTATGATTTTAAGCTCACCAGGGCAAGGGCAAGTGACATCTACCACCACATAGTCCTGCTCCCAGAAGGTCTTCAGGCTACTCAACAAGAACGTTTCCCCACCTACACTCTGTTTTTCTCTTCTATCACCACCAGGTTCAAGTCTAAAGCATAGAGATGGGTGTTGATTTTTAGCTGAAACCTTAGAAGGATACCCATGAGAAGAAATACTCTGCTAATCCGTATCAATTCAGCACTATTATTTACTTGAAGAAAACATCCTTTTAAAACCCCCTCCAAGACCCTGAAACAATTAATTTTAGCATTTCATAACTATGTTTAGATTTTTCAGTTCAAAGTAACACTTTCAAATTGTAAGGTTTAAAACAATAACTCCAAATTGAAATATTTAATTTACTGTCAAGGGAAATATTTATTCATTTTTCAAGCAAAGTTCTCCTCTAGCTTCGCAGAACTGCCAGAGAAACCCCCTAGAACAAGCCATTATGTCTTACAGGGTGACTCCAAACTGTTTTGACTCCCTGCAGTGACGTCACTAAAACCCAGACGACAAGGACATATCCCAGCAGGCACCAAAAAATTGCTTACGGAAGGGAAGATTCAAATTTAGAGTGGCTGCCCATCTATAAATAGTCTGCAGAACTAAAATACATTCCACTTTGGCTGGAAATGCCTTTGGCCTCGTCGTCATAAACACTCCTGCCTTTTAGAGTTGAACCAAATATTTGGTTTCTATAGTTATAACGGTGAGTACCCAGTGGGCTTTATTTTTAATCTACACGATGTTTGCATGAAAAGCAGGGCAGCGGTTTGTGGGGATCTCGGCGGAGTCTGGACCACAGGTGCATCATTAAAAATAAACCTGTGAACGGCACAAAAGCTCTCCCCAAAGCATCCAAACGCACCGAGGTTTGCTTGTAAACAGCATTTGGCTTTTAGACGCTGTGCTAAGTGCACTGAGAGTGAAAAAGGCCAAGGAACCGGTGATTGCTAATATAATAATGAGGCTCTGTCCTACTAATCTGATGTTCTCAAAGCACTTTGCAAGCATTAATCATCCTCCCAGCGGGGCAGGTTGGGGATTGTCACTCTGAGGATGTTACACGGCGCAGGATGGCTGGGGGAGAGCTGTGCATGGCCCAAAAGATCAGGGATGTCCAAGGAGTGGGGAGGGCTGCATTGCTTTATATATATATGTAAAAAAAAGTCATGGCCACCTCCCAGAAACTTGCCTTCAAAGGGGCCTATTTATCTCTCTGACAGCAATACACATGAAAGTCCTATTATTCAGCTCTTAATAAATCAAACACCCATCCGCCAGCATTACTGATGGAAGGAAAAGGAAATTAAAGGTGACCTGCTTGGCTTGGAGATCACAGGATGTTTCCTCATCCATTTACAATAATTTAAGGTGGTTAAATCCTGCCTGTAAGAACTAAACAGGTTCCAGTTATCTTTGTGTCCCACCTTAGAGAGGATCTCAGGGCGGGAGATTTGGTTTCCCAAGGGATTCCTGGAGGTGATGGCGTGGATTCAGTGTCTCTGTCCTCCCAAGCAGCAAGCCTGCAAAACCCAGCCCTGTGCTCAGGCAGTGCTTTCCCGGGAAAACACGTATATTCAGCTTCTTAGCAAAACCACAGCTCTTTCATTTAACAGATCTGAATTTATTATCACACTGGACATGCCAAGAGGATGACAGGGCAGGGAGGGTGAAAGGTAAATCAGTCCGATCTGAGTTTCAGCAGGGCTGGGCTCACACTAGCCAGCCAAGGACCTGTTCCCCCTGCTCGTGCTCAGGATGTGGGGACATCCTAACACCACATCCTATACTGTCTTCTGTCAGGAGAAGCGACTCATGCTTGCTGATGTATGTACAGCACACTCCTATGCCTGTTGCTTATGGGCTGATGGATGTCAGCGTGCCAGTCGGTTGTGTAAAGCCCTGTCCACCTGGAATAAATCCCCATTTCAGCTGCTCTATACAACTACAGAAAGACAAAGGAAAGCTGCATCAGGCAAAAAGCACCTGGAAATCACAGGGGCTTGTTACAAGAGGGAGAATCTTTCAAATTGCCCCAAAGGGGAGAATTTCTGCATGACTCATGTGGTCTTGACCTCTTGCTCTCTTGGGCAAAAGAATTATCCCAGACTGGGGCTGTCTGCACAGTGCTGGATGTGAAGAATGGGTAATTGTGAGGGAAAACTGCTGGTACAAGACCCAGCTTGCGGTGGGTGGGGGCTGAGGACATCCAAGTGCATCCACTCATGGTAGGAGAGGGGCCACCGCTCCCTCCCTTAAATTCATCCAGGAGTAAACGTGGATGTTCCAGGTGAGATTTAAACCCCACCTGTTTCTTGCTCACACACTGCTCTGGGAAGAATTCAACCAGCATTTTTTGCACAGCAAAGGGAATTTAGGCATCCCCACCACCCTGCACTCTCCCAAGTGTGGGTCAGCTTTTGCTTCAAGGTAGAACAGCTGGAAGAACTCCATCGCCCTGCTGCAGGCAGGTTGCCCGTTGGCTAGAGTAGGCCACCTCTGAAGGAGATGTGACAACAGTGCATGGACCTGTTGGATGCCTGGAGCCAGGCTTTCAACCCTTAGCAGCTGCTTCTGCCTTAATTTGCCAAAACTAAAGTGCCAGAGACACTCTCCTAAAAGGCAGAGGTAGCACCGGGTTCACCAAGGTGCTGTCGTGCAGCCTGAAGCGCTTGCGCTCCCCAAGCCGCTGCAGAGATGCCACCCTCTCCATGTTGGCACAGAGCTTTAAAACCCTCTGAGCGCCGCACATTTGCCTTGGGAGCTAATGAGGCTCCGACATGTCACTCATTAGCATGTTGCTACCTGCAAACGGCACGTCTTTGACTTCTGGCACCCCTCCCTCCCCTCCTCTGCGGCATTAAAATGCCTTGCGCTTGCTGCGTCGCTGATTTCCAAACCTGTGGTTGTTCTGCAATATTGATATTCTTGTATTTACTGGCAGCCATCTCGCAGCTGTGTGGAACGGGCCTACAGTAAATTGCTTGCGTGATTTAATTACCCCCTTGGATTCCTGACACGTTTGCAAGCAGTGGTGGGGGAGCTGAACATCACTGCATCAACCCAGGCTGCTGCTTCGGAGCTGAACCCCTCATCCCATCGCTGGCTGGGACAACCTCAGTTTGCGTTGGCTATAAAACCTGGTGTGTTCTGAGGTACTTGTGGGTGTGTGCTTGGTCCAGCAGCCACGAGAAGCTCCAGGAATCCATGTTCATGGTTTTAGGGACAATTCTTATGTAACGGTGGAAACAATTTTCTCATCTGTAGGCTCACAAAAGTGCAGAGTGGTTTTAGGATGGGAGACCAATGCCATAGAATAGAATAGAATCACAGAATGTCTTGGGTTGGAAGGGACTGCTAGAGGTCATCAAGTCCAACCCCCCTGCAGTAAGCAGGGATGTCCTCAACTAGATAAGGTTGCTCAGAGCCTCATCAAGCCTGATACTGAATGTCTCCAGGGATGGGGCCTCCACCACCTCCCTGGACAACCTGTTCCAGGGTTCCACCACCCTCATAGTAAAGACCTTCTTCCTAATGTCCAACCTAAATCTCCCCTTCCCTAGTTTAAAACCACTCCCCCTTGTCCTATTGCTACATGTCCTTGTCAACAGTCCCTCTCCAGCTTTCCTGTAGCCCCTCTTCAAGGCCCCCATGAGGGACTATAAAGCAAGACGTGTGCTCAGTGTTTGCTGCATGCAACGAAGTCCATTTCAAACACAGTTTTCGGAAAAACGGCCCCATTCACCCTCTTTCACCTCTCACAGCATCATTTTGGTTATATGAAGCTGTATTCTCCCACCCCTCATGTCTCGGCACCACTGTGTGCCCCCCAAGTAGTTCCTACAGCAGCTGGGAAGCTCCTCCAGGGAGCCCTGAGGTTTGTTTGGGCAAGAATGTGAAAATATCAATGACTACAATAATTACTTCATCATGTGGCACCACGCAGAGCATCCGGGAACCGTCCAAGGTTATACAAGAAGAGCGTATAAGAGCCGCACCCCAGGAAGGATTTGTTTGTATTTCCTATGCATAGCCTCTTAGGATGAATAAAACGTCCTTTGCTTGCAATTTTGTTGATCAAGGTTGGATGAAAAGCTTGTCCAAGATGCTACACATGCGCAAGAATTGATGGGTTATTTTCAGAATAAAACTCTTCTACCTGAGCTTAGCTCAGGTCAGATCCAGCAACCTACTCCCGGTGCGTCCGAGTCTCTCATACGTTCAAATGTTTTATGAAGTCAGAAAAATTCAAAGAAATGGTTGGTGGGGATTTTTTTGCATTTTTCGAGATAGGAATCACTTAACTGACAAAGCTTCAAGTGAAGCTAGGAGGATGCGACTGCTCTCAGAGAACTCTGGGTCCTGGGATGGGACAACGGATGTGGAGTGGGATGGCGATGTCATCGGGGGAAGGTCCCACCAGCAGAGAGTACCAGGGAGAAGATGTGTTATACGGAACAAGCTGTGATTTCAACAGCTCCAGCCAGGCCAAAGTCACCACCGCAGCAGAAATACAGATTTAGGGTTGGATTCAGGCTAAGATCCAGGCAACCTTCTCTAGTTTTAACCTCTCCTGGATTTACATCACCATCAAAGAGAGGTTTCAAGGACCACCATGGCCATTGAAAGTTTCAGCCCTCTGTCACTGTTCCAGATGCTTCAACAATTTCCCTGCCACTTGTCTCGGCCTTATGTGCCACTACAAGAAAGCTGTGCCTTGACAGCAGCAATCTCCCATCTGCCACTGGTTGATGTCCCCTGGTTTTCCAGAGGAAGAGCTGAAAACCTGCTCAGATCTGGGAGGTTTTGGCTTCAGGACACTGAATACACAATGCTCAGCATGTCTTCCCTAAGGACCACCTGGGATCTGCTAACCTGGGTCACGGCCAAAGGTCCTCTAACCTTTACCTTGTCAATAAAGCGTGGCTGACATTGCATATCTCATGGAAAGCTGGAGGAATCCCCAAAACAGTGAAATTGCTTAGTTTTGGGAAAAACAACCCCCTAATCCAGGCAGCAAAGAACATGTTCAGTACATGGGGCTTATTAACCCCCCGGCTGCAGCTGTGGCTGACGCAGGGAAGCGGATCAGATAACAACACTCCCAAAGCTTGTTGTCTGTATTTTAACATCATTAAAAAGGGGATAACCTCCTTCTCTATAAAAGCATTGGCTTCCTCCAGGAGCCTCTATGGCTGCTGTGTTAAGCCAAGAACAATCCCAAAGCCAGCTCTGTACCAAACCAGGAGATGGCAACAAAAAGCGGCATTTTAGAAACTCAACCTGGGGTCTGCAACGATGGAGCTGTGCCTCTAAAAAGCTATTTAATATGTGGTGACCCGTCTGGTACCAGTGCCACACAATCCCAGCAGGAAGAACCAACAAGTTCTTATCTTCTTGTTATTCTCCTTTTGTTATCAGTGTTTTGGAAACTTAATGGCTGAATTTTTATTATCATTACTATTTTGTTTTCTTTCACACAAAATGCCCACTGCAGCAGCCAAAGCTGGGAATCATCGTTAGCTCTTTGCCTGGTGTTATTTTGCCTTCTGTGTGTTTTTTCCTCCTGAGGATGTGAAGAGGGTGGTTACAAGAAGAGCTCTTCCAGATGAGCACTGGGCTTAGCGGGGAGAGACGGCAAAAGGAGCTCACCCCTTGCCTTCTGCATCCAGATCTCTCCTTGCTTCCATTTCCATTGATGGATAGCAGCAGAATTAAGATGAACAGGTAGTCAGGCACTGCCACACACTCCCACTTGCCCATGCTAAGCATCAACATCCTTGAAATCCCAACTATCATGTTATTTCACCTACCGACTGCATTACCCAAGGTGCTGCCCAATTGCTAACCCACCTTCACAGTGCTGAACTATGCTGCTGATTTTGCTCTCAGATATGTGACACCCTCAGATGCTTCGAGACGTCCCATCCCACCATCTTTTTTTCTAATGTCTTGCCTGGCACGTGCGAGTGACCTAGGATTTCTCCCAGCTCTTCCCTTTTGCAAACGCCTCCCTCCTTCCCTCCCCATCATCTCTGATGATAAACCTCCAGATATTTTCAGTACAAGGCAGAAAAAAGCTGGGGGAAAGGAGAGGAGAGGAAGGGTCAGTTCTGCTTTGGATCAATGCATTGTCATTGAACGAGAAGGAGAGGGCTGCAGTGGACGTGCCCTTGGGAGCCAGTTGATCCATCCCCCGTCAAACCCGAGGGTCCCTGTGGAGGAGCTGTCTAGTGAGGCCAGGCAGCTCTCAGCTATTTTTAGGAAGAGCTTCCCTCCTCTGTTGTCCCTTTCGTGCAGCAGGAAATCTTTTCTTGGACATTTTATTTAAAAAAAAAAGAGCACAAAACAACCAAAAAACCACCTCATTTCCTGGAGTCTTCCTCTCCACCTCACCTCTTTCCTCCTGTTTTCCCTGTTTTTTGACTATTTTTTTTAGAACATGACACTCAGCAGCTTTCACTCTACCTCCTGGTCCAATGCTTGCATGCCAGGATGAACCTCAATTGCATTCAGTGCTGCACAGGCAGAATCAAATGTCCTGAGCTCCCTCCAGCACCCTCATGCAGGTCCTGCCCCAAATGCCACTCAACACATGAAGCCACCCCCATTAACTTTGGTCAATGGTGGAGCCGGTCCTTGGGGCACAGCTGGAGCATGTGCAGGCTCCTCTTCCACATCCATATGCTCCATCTGGAAACACCAATTCTCTTTCTATAGGAAAGCAGGTTATCCTGGGGCAGAGGAAATGTTTCCTCTTCCCGGCAGGATGTTTGCAGTCAGCCCAGAGTGAGGTATGTATAGAAACCTCCTGATGCGGCTGTACCGCTGTGGAGATTGCCGCAAATACCTCCCAGCAAACAGCCGGAGTCAATGTTAGTGCCCTCAGAGCAGACTTGGGCCAATCCCAGGAAAAAAGCCAAAGATAAATGTAAAAAATAGCATCCTACCCTGGCCAAAATGAGGCAGAAGGTACCCCACTAGATGCAGTGATCAATAAAGCTGGGAGGAATCCCTGTAGGGAGATCTCCATATCTGGAATGCCCTGAATCCAGGGAGATGGTGCCCGGATCTGGTTATAAAGGAGTTTTTATTCCTCGCTTCCACTGAATTTCCCTCAAGTAAAGAAAAAAGAAGTTTCTCTGTAATTTTTTATTTTATTTTAAATTTTTCTGACCCCAAAGGATGATTTATCAAAAAATTCCCACCTCAGTCTGTTAAAACAATTGAGATCGCAGCCCTTCATTTAGTTTAACGCATAACTCCTGATGTGCAGCTCCCTAGGGTTCAAGACAAGCCTCTCTTCTTGGCTCTGGGCAAGGTACCTGACTTTGAGGTTAGCAGACAAAACTTTTAAGAAAATCAGCCCTTTAGCAGCCAGAAACTACCCTCAGCTGCTCAAAGAGGTTTTGAGAGCTCTTTGATGAGAGCTTTGATGCCTCTTCTTGTACAACACACTGAAGATTTACTGGAGTTCTCTGGAGTACGGTATTTGGAATAGAGAAAATAAACCCCAAAGAAATTCGGTGCTCGGGAAGAAGTTATTCCTGTGCATCTACAACTTAGGAATTTGGGAACTTCAGTCCCAAATATTGCATGACGTCATTAGATAAATCAAAGCTTCACCCTTTTGGTCATCAAATCACAGCCTCCAACACTTCAATGGTGGCTGAGCCTTTGGATGCTGCAAATCCGCCCAACCTTTTAATTGGTACATAGCAGTAATTGTTTTATTTGCCTCTATTTTCCTCCCAACATGAATCCAGTCCCTGTGAGATCCAGCATGGTGCAGCTCTGCCACTCTTTCTGGCTTGTACTCCTTAGGGATGAAAACCAGGGAGTCACAGGGGAAGGACAGGGAAACACAAGCTGCCTGTACACTTCAACGAGTTTTGATACTTCAGGTAAAAGGAAGTGAACTAGATACTTTAGAAATTTTCTGCAATACATATAAAAATAAATGGTTTTGCAAAATGTCTTTTTTTTTTCCTTTTTTTTTTTTGAGTAAATCATTCCTACGTCCTGTTACCCTACTGCGGGACATGCCTGTAGTGGTGCATAGCTGGTCTTACCACTAATGATGGGTCAGTCTGTCGAGGTTTATTTTAATTTTACGACCTTTACGAGAAACTCTTGTGTAGCAGTGATTAAAATAGCAGCCGTCTCCTGTTTGTGCCGCAGCGAAACCATCTGACACCAACACAGACACACTACCAGGATGAAAAACATTGCCCTTCCTAATTTATCACATAAACACCGTTTGCCTATGTCCAGCCAAAGCAGGTGTTGAATTGACTCAGTGCTCCTGGATCTCGCACCAAGCCCTGCCCATCCATGCAGGAGACCCAGCAATGTATTTTGCCGTATAGATTTGCAGGGCAGGGATGGGGAGGATGTCTTCATTTGTGCCAGGTGGCCAGAAGCCTTGAAGACATGATGTGCTTATTCTCCGTACCTCCAGTTTCAGCTGTACCCATCCCCAGGGCTGATCCTTGCCATTGCCAGTGGGAAAACTCAGACTCACCAAACATTACCAAAGCCATTCCTCCTGCATGAATCCTCGTGTACATGGAGCAAGCACATGGAAATATGAGGGAAAAGTGGGGCTATGCTTAGCTAGCCAAAATTTTCAAAACACAGTAATAATAATAAAACCCCCCACAATAACAGTGATCTATAACATACTATTAATATTATTATTAGTGTTATTTTCAGGAACCTGATATTCAGAAAGGACCAACCACCTACATAAGGAAAATCAGGTACCTCCTAGCGCCAGTGTGGGACTTGCTCCTCCTTCCAGCTATTGGCAGCTAAGAGTTGCAGTTGCCCTTCTTGCATTTTTTTGAGGTTTTGTGGGGGTTGGTTGCTGGGTTTTTTTGAAACATTCACGTGAATGAAGTTCTGTTTGTGGAAAATTACATCACTTGGGCTGAAGGAGACTTCCTGCTTTTTTTCGTCTAATTATCTCATGACTACTGTCTCTTTGCAACATGTTTGCTTCAGTAGTTTGTTTTTTGCTAAGTCGGTGGGATTGGCAGTCAAGGGGATACACAGGCACGAATCTGAGGGCATTAGGACACCGCTGTCTTCTTGGCTAAACTTTTCCCTTCTCATTTCTTCCCGCTAGACTACTGCTTTTGACACAACACACAAAATTAAGGGCAGCGGGTCACTGGGAATATTTCAAAGCCCTCAGCTCAGGTCCTACCCCAAATGCCACCTGATGAATCCCCATTAACTCTCAGGTCCCTAGAACTTATACAAAATTGTGGAAAATCCACATCCCCTTAGCAAGTCAAGCAACGAGCCACTCTTTCCAAAGGTTTGTTCTAAACCCCCAGATTTCAAACCCTCTCAACATCACACATAATCATCGGCTCCATCACGAAGACACGCAGGTACCTGGCTCTGAAGGCAGATGAGCTGCAGAACCAAAGGGCTTAATAAGGTAACTGGGGGACAGATTTTGACCTCTGAAAGGCTTTGGATGCTTATGCAGCGTTAATGATAAGATAATTCAGAAATATGTCAAACCTGACAACATAAAGTACTAGCTCCGATGGCAATTTAGAGCGTGTTATCAGGTTTTTCATTGCTTTTCCCTTGCTGTGATGGATTCCAAGCTTGCAGTTATTACAACCATTACATGCTTGATTTTAATGGGGGGTGCTTGCAGCTGTCACAACGGGTTGAAAATATATTCTTTATGTCAAACTGCACAGGAGACGTTTCCTCCTTGAGTCACTGACAGGTCACCTCCCCAAACCAATTAGCTAATTGTCTCATATCGCTCCCTGAAGAGTAAGAGAAATGAGTGACTTGCGAATGAACTCTGTCCATAGAAAACGCTTGTTCTCTCTCTCCCTCTCTAATTTTTT
>WEIS01032586.1:331-10746 GCA_013389965.1 Todus mexicanus | reverse complement strand
AAAAAAAAAAAAAAGAGTATTTAACAAGGTAGACTAGAAACAAAGAATTCCAGAGAAGCGAGGTTCTTTGCCGTTGTTCAAACTACAAGCCTGTAATACTTCCTCCCTTACAAATATCAATATCACAGTTTTCTCTTTTAGGAGAGTGAAAAGTGTGTTGTATAACTAATCATTTCACAATCCATTCCCGGTACCAATTGATCCTCATGACTGCTGGAACATCTTGGCACCTTTTACAGGTGGGGCGTTTGTGTGATATCAAGAGCTCATTGTTACACCTGGTCTGAGCCCAGCAACTGAAAGTACATTGAACAAGTTCTCTGTTGTGGCACTGATGGATTACGTGTTACAACCAACATTGCTGACATTGTTATGCAAGTAGCTTATAACATTTCGTGCTTTATTAGAAGAAGAAAATTTTGTTTCTATTATATACAGACATTTTCGTGACTAGACATGATTCCATTTTAATAATTTTTGCTTTTTTCCCCCTCCCTCCCTGCCTCTGTGTTTACCTCTGTGTTAAAAAGGAGTCCTACCAGCTAATATGAGAGCTACAGATATGAACATTTATAGGAATTGAATAAGAGATTGGGTAAGAGGTGGTTAAAAAAAAATTACGGTGGTTGAGCGGCAGGATTGCTTCCATCCTTCTACAACAAATCTGCATTGCAACAATTATTTTTAAATTGGGTCAGGAAGATTTCAGGGAAATAAAATCTGACAGTTTGTTAAATCTGAAAAATTATACTCTCACTGCTCGTGAATCTTTTGGTAATATAGGAAAGGATTTTAGGGACCTCTTGTCTGCTCTCCTTCTACCCAAGCTCCCAGGCAGCTAAAGAAACAATTAACCCAGGACCTCAGTGTTGTTAGAGAAGGTGGCTTCATGAAGGCTGCTCCGTAGTCCAAGATCTCTCAGGTCCCCCTTTTCTTTGGTGTGATTCCACAGTCTGTCCCATAAAACTGGGGAAAACATCATTACTTCTTTCACCAAAAAATTCAGAAGCTTGTGACTGTGTTCTGAACCAGAATATTTGGAAATATCAGAAACTTCTATTGAAGAGAGCTCTTATAAATGCATCTCTAGTTACTTGTGTCTCTGAGCTCCTGCCAGTCATTCAGGGCTCTACTTCCAAGAGTCCTCCAACCTCATAATTTCAAATGAAGTCATGGGAAACTTAAGGTAATTGAAAATCAGGCTCAAAGTGGCTCATGGTGGCTATTGTTTTGATTTGTTCAGAATCCCATTAATTTTTAGCAGTATTGAAACAAGTGGAAGCTAGAATGTGGAAAAAGCATTCATCATATATTTGGAGAAAATCTGCACTACTTTCACATATAAGAAATACTAAAGCAAGTCAGTAGAAGGTATAAATGGTGTGTGCACCTTTGCACACAGGTGTGAGAAAGAGAGCTCTGGCTGAATCAGTGACAATCACTAACAGAAGGACTTTTACTACAATGCATGTCTAAATCAACTCCCTTAGAATGTGGTAGGTATTAGAGTGAAGTAATTATCCACAAACCTAATACAACTGCTCTTTCACTAGGGGTCACTGAACTGTGTATCATAAGCCCCTAAAGACTCAAAAGTGAGCGTGGGGATGCAATGTTTGTTAGGAATCAACAGCTCAGTCCCCCCTCAGCAGGGGAGACCTCAGAAGGAGCTGAAGGGGCCACATTAGGAAGGGAAAAGCAGGTTGACTTTAAGTGCTTGTACTGGCTCGAAGGAGCTCCATCCCTCCAGGGCTGGAAGTGACTGCACCTGCAGCCAACATGTGCATCTTCTTCTTCCTCACTTGGCCTGGAGGAGCTAAGCTGTTGTTGGACGAGAGCTGGATGAAGATAGACGTGCTAAAAGGGAGCTGGTTTTGACACACTTACTGTATCAAGAATGTTGTTATACTGATCCCAATTTGGACCTTCAGGAGCTCTGGTTTTAAGTTTCTAAATTCTCTGTCCAGAGAGGAAATCAGTAATTCCCAAAGTAAGCAGTTGTGAGTAAGCTTCTCAACTAGTTGGAAACGTAGCTTCAGAAGGGTGCTTTCAAAGCGGAGCTGGCCTGGAAGTGAGATAGCAGGCAGACAGCTTGGAACTCAACTCCTTATCTAGTAGGAGCAGTCCTTGAAGGAATGTTACAAATCCTGGGAGTTCTCGCACGTGGGAATTTTCATCATTTGGGTTTAATATTTTCTGTCTTCTTTTTTTTTTTTTTTTTTTAATGCGTGTGTGTTTGACAACATTGAAATTAACATAATTTTAAAAAGCATAACTGCTTTCTCAAACATTCTGGAGACCCTGCTGTGTGGACAACCTCTATGTGACATGACACTGTCTTGTAGATGCTTGAAATGAAATCCTATGAGAAGCTGGGTGTTATGTTTATCTATGGAAGAAAATGACCCCATGCTCAGTAAGAATTAACTTTAATTTTAGCCTGAGAATAAAAGGCAGTCCAGTGCTCTGCAAGAAAACATATCTCTTGTTATGATGCCTTCCAGCAGTTTGCAGTGAACAGTATTTGGATTTTTTTTTATTTCTGTTCTAGTTCTTTTTCCCAGCTGCCTGTGTTTGATAATGGCAAAGCATTTTCAGAAGTAAAGGTGAAATGCACAGAAATCTAAAGCACAACAGTTACATAGTTTCATATGGAAACTAAATATTTTTTTAATTCACTGAACACAGAAATGAGACCTCTTTTGTCATTTCAAGCTGAAAACCATAAGTGGTCATGTAAAGATGTAAAAAAAAAAGGAAAACATCTATTTGTTTCTTAAGCTCTTTATTGCTAGAAAGCTAGGTTTCTTCCATACACGCCCCTTAAGTAAATGCCAGAGGATTTCTTTTTGGTAGAATTTTTTCTCATTCATTTTCTGTCTCAAATTAGCTCATGTAAATAGGATTGACAGGAGAAGAGATATAATTTTCCTTTAATTCTCGAGGTCTTCATGCAGTATTTGCATCAATTTGTTTGTGGCTTATTCTGTAGAAAATAAATACTACTAAGAGTTGAAACTAAGGAGTTGGGCCCACTGCTTGTCACACAAAATATTTGCAAATAAATCATGGAGACTCTTTCCAAGCAACTGTAACTTCCTTCAGACAGAGCAGTTTCTCCTGACTGGCTCTGTAGAAAAGAACTACAGAAATGGTGGCCAATGCGGAAAGGTTAGAATAACAACTTTCAGCACTGGGAGAAGCAAAGGAATTTGAACCACAAGTCAAAACACTGTCTTTTGGTATTTTGTCTTCCAAAATCTGGGGGAGCAAGGCTAAGGGTATTCACTTTGAAGTATTGTCAGTAGGTTACTGCTTCCATTAGCACTTGCAGGGCCCTGAGAAGCCAACTGAACATTCACACCAAGAAAAAGCGGTAGGTAGCACCACTGCATGGAGTAAGCAATCACCAGGGAAACAGAGATACATAGAGGGAAGAGACATGAGAGGAGAGACCCTGAGTATGACGAAGCTGATGCTGTGCTAGCCCAGCCAGCAGAGGTGTCAAACCAAGTTCCCAGTGTGGACTGGAGAGCTGCAGTGGGACTTACCCAGCCTTGCTGGGGCTCACCAGTATGCCGGTGGTGGTCACGCTTTTTCAGACTATTCTCATGTTGTGAAGGCCTTGGGACAGCCAGTGACCAATGCAGAAGAGTTAGAAAGGTCTCTGTTTCAATACCTAATCAAAGTGGCTTTTGGATGTTCAAAGTTTTCTTTAAAGATATGGGCACTTTTGTAATCTACTTTACATAGGTTTCCAATTGTATATGATGAGCAATAGCTAATACTATGGATATGAGTTGAGTTAATTTTCTTGCCTTGTTGTTATGCAGGTAAGGAAGAGATATTCAGGAGTCATGTCTTGTGGTCTTCTGGAAGCATCAAACTGTTTATTGCAATGCCTCTTCATCTTTGCTACTGGTTCAATGAGCTCTGATGTGCTTCACTTTACAAGTTAAAATCTCTGTTGTACATATTATAGTATGAAAATAATTTCTTCCAAGATGCCATTTCTGAACTTCTAAGTTACCAGGTGATAACAACAACCCCAGCATGGTCTCTAGCAACGAAACGAGAAATCGTTTTTTATTGACATTTCTTGACTTCATGGTGAGGTTGTACAGCTTTTCAAAGGGAGCTGGGTCTGCTGTTTAAGGCAGTGAGAAGTTATTCTTCATGGAGGTTGTTGATGTGACTTGTCTGGTCCTCTGCAGATTTTAAGATGACTTCTTTTATAGATATTTTACTTCTGACTACGGGTTTTGGAATGCAAATATATTAAAAAAAGTCTATTTTAAAAAACCCAACAAACCAACAAAGTGAGTACTAGCCCATTTAAAAATACTTTTGCTATTTGCATGTTAACACCTACCATATGTGAAACTACAATTACAGATAAACCACAGGGCTGCGTGGTAAACCTGACATGAATCTTTCACTGGCCGTACACTCTTCTTACTTCTTAAACTTTGCAAGATGCACACTAAGGTGTACCACATTGAAAGGTGTGATGGGACATTATGTAGGTAAGATCAAAATCTCAAGCTGTTAATTTTACACAATGGTGGTCATTGTAACAATCCAGAATGGTCCTTTGCTGGTTTTCTGGTTTTCAGGATTCCTCTGGTTACCTGCAGAACAGAAAAAATTGTGGGAAAAATGTCCTAGTAAAACCTTTCTAAATTATCTAGATTATTTGGATTCCCCTTCTGCAGCTGAAGAAAGTGTTAAGTAAATGAAACACCAGTGCAGCGTAAGATATGCAGTGTCAAAGAACAACCCAGAAGTTAATTTCTTACAAATAAGCAATTGTACTGCTTGCAGGGACACAGGCTCCATATGGGGCATCAAGTGGCACTGGCTTGAGAAGTTCATTTTGGATAGTGCTTACACTCTGCTGGTATATTTGCTGAAGTGCTTGATTAAGGAACAATATAGGAAGTTTGATGAAAGTCTTTCAGTGTTATTAAATGAGCAATGAAACCTGCCATGAAAATGGTCATTCAAAATATTTCTCTTATGTTCTTGTGCTCTACAACTTTCAAAAACGTTTGTATACTGGCTATATGCTCCTTGAAAGGAGCAGGAAAAACTTTGTGGTTAGCTTTTCCTCATTAGCCATAGCCTTACAACACAGAGCCTGTTCAAACATCTTGCCCCAGAAGACTGCAGGTCCCTCTTTAGTGATAGTAAAGACAGGGTACCACCTCAAAAGCAACCTAATCTTTGATCTGACTGTGGGGCACAAACTGCCCATTACTGAGTCCCTGTTCCCAAACTCACATCAGAAAGTGTTCAAGTCTAACTGATTGCATCCTATCCCCTATTTCATAACCCATCAGAGCAATGCCGGATATGTACTGTGCACAGTGCTAATCCTTGTTCTGCAGATGGGCTGTAGGAAATGAATCATTCTCAAATGTGGAAAGACTAAATGTCAGTTACTCATGAGAAGCTGAAAAAGAGGCTGAGTGTGGGCTGCTGAAACTATTTGTATGATGTTGTTGAGAAATGAAAAGCAAGAATAAAAGTATATAAATATAGATATATAATTATATATAGAAATACATAAATATAGGAAGGTAAACCTTCCATGGTGCAGTGTGTTGTGTCTGTGACTGCACAATTGTGTTGGGTGGTGGCATGACCATTTAGACTCTGTTTGGACTAAGATAAAGCATTTGACATCCTCTGCATGTTGGACAGGAACAAAATCTCCATTTTACTGACACTGATAAAAGAAGCACCAAGAGAATTAAATTAGCACAAACCCGTGTCACTGCACAGGACACAGTGAGGTGCCTAGGTAGAGTGGTGTGAAGGGTGACCAGGAGCAGTGACAAGGCTCGTTGGGGCTCAACAGGTGTAGCTGAAGAGATGCAAATATGCCAGCCTCTCCCTTACACTTGCCCAGCACCCCAGCATGGCCCTGTGAGGAGCTGACTCAACCCGCTAAAAAGACAAATAACCCTTCCTCTGTATAAATATTTCTTACTACAATCTATCCTAAGGCAGTGGGAACATTTTTTTTCATGATTGAAAGCATTATCTTTTCTATGTAAACAGAAGAATAGCAAATCGTGGGAAAAAAATCTCTAAAACAACAAAGCTGAGATTCCTACACTGAGCACTCTGAATCATCTGCCTTCGGGGGCGACACATAAAAAGTGCTCCTGAGAGCGAGAAAAGAGATCAAAACACAAAAATTATGCTAGCTTAATATTTCTTTTTTTGTTAAGTTTTCTCACATTTCATGTTTAATTATCTACAAGAAAAGGGCCCTGCTTTGCCAGATCTTCTATGTTACAGTAATTAAACTGAGTTCAAATATCTTTTCATATTTGTAATTGCAATTTAAGTAAGGCACTGCTGGAAGACACTCATCCAATTTAGAATCTGTTTAACTATTTTTGCCTGACACATTCTATTTCAGCCTAGCAATTATCCTTTTTTATCTTATTGTACCCTTCCATCATAGATTTCTCTCTCTTTTTTCCCCATTTTTTTTCCTTTTTTCCCTTTTTTTCTTTTTTCTTTTTTTTTTTTTTTCATAGCTACCATAACTTTTAACATATTCATGAACTGTATATTCCTGTGCAAAGCACTATACAGATCTCATTTGAGCCACTTGAAATGTTTGCATTGTTACAAGATCCTTTATGTGAATCAAATGATCTCTTCTTATGAGCTTTCCCACCTCTGGCTGCTTCAAGCCTGTGTCCAATGTTAGTCTTTCCTCATTGTTTCTCTTTTCTACCTCACTCATCAGCAAGACCAAGCATTGCAAATACTCAACCACAGTGCTATGCATAGACACCCAGGCAAGCTGCCACACTAGAAGCAGCCAAGTTGTGACAACATAGAGCTCAGCATGGGCTTTTAGAGTAACTGCAGGATAAATTAATTCACACTCGTCTCCATGCTGCTGCCTCCACTCTGCTTTAACACCGAGCTAGCTTAATACCTCCATACTGCTTTCCAATATGCAATCCAGACATATCCTGATGCATAACTTGTTAGCTGAAATCTCTTTTCTGGTAATTGTCATAGGGCTTTAATTAAGCAGGGCTTAATGATTTTGAGAACATCCCTGAAGTACGTGAGAAAGAGTGACACAAAAGGCCACTTTGATACCCCTTTAAAAATGTGTATATTATTGCAGTGAAAATATGCAGCAGATATCTTCTTGCCCTATTGAAGCCAAAGCTCTCACGGATCTCAGAGCACCTAGCATTTCAGTTGCTGTTCTAATCTGAAGCTGTGAGTACTATGTCACATTATAAAACTCATCCTGTAATATGAAGGTTGAGTGCATAGAAATGCATCAGATTAACAACTGGCGTAAATGGAAAAAAATACTCCTGTGAGGTCAATAAAGTTTGTGGAACTTTAGGAGGGCTTCAGAGTGTTGGTCCAGTTAATACCCTTTGATTTAAATGAATGCCAGTGTCACATAAAGTCTCTGGCTTCAAAAACCTGAATCTTTTGGCTTTTGGTGAAAGTCCAGCACCTAGGTGCTTTTGAAAATAGCTCATGTATCTTTATTTTAGGTAGTAAATTACATTTAAAACTAAAAATTTCAAATGCTATGACACAAGAAGCGGTTACAAATGTCCCCATTGGATATGATCATCACCAAGAATGAGACAGAAAATGGGTGCTGAATATGAGTCTCTGTGTTCCATTTTTGGAGCACCTGGTTCTCCATTTCTCCAATCTGGTATATAGCACAGCACTTGCCCTCATGATACAGTTAGCTATGCAGATCCTGGTGATATAAATCAGGGCTTCATCTGACTCAGTGCAAAGCTGTTACTTCTATGGCATGCTTCAGGAACTTGGTGATAGCATTCTGGGGGAGAAGAGCCCCATTTTTTTCCCCTCACAGTTCTTTTTCCTTCTCTTTATTTAGAGTTTTTTGAACCTTGAAGAGAAATTAGCCTAGGACATACCAAAACTGGAGTATGGTAATATTTCTGTAAACTCTTCAGATAATGAAATACAGTTCATTCTTTGTAAAAAAAAATAATCATGATAATAGAGAACTAGACAAGGATGAAAGTTCCTCTGATAGCCCTTCGATTACTCCACACAGCAATAAAAACCTCTTCTGTTCATTTCTATCTGGTGAACGCTGTGCCTAATATAGAAAAGAGATTAATCTCAGGCAATTTACGAAAACATCTCAGTGTTTTTTTGCTACAGCATGGAAAATTCATGACTTTTTCCTGAGTAATTTCAATGTAGTTGCCTAGACTTGATGAATCTTCATCACCACTTGTCAGCTGTATTCTGCATAGGCTATCTTTAGCCAGTTTGGGTACTTCTTCTTCCCCAGGAAATACTTACTCTTACATCACCAACATAAAAGGTATTAAAGTTGATATACAAATGCTTATCACCTGTTGCTTTTACACAAAATGTTAACACTGGCACCTTTTCATTGCGGAAGCAATTTCATACTAACAAGCTTTGCTTGTTTCAACAGTTATCTTTAATATGTAAATTAGTCTCAGAGGTGATGTAAGCAAATGCGGTTACAAAGGTATTTTTTATCTTTTGTTCTTTGCAACAAATTAATCATCATTAAATTATCTCCTATTTCAGAACTCAGTTTATTTTCCTGAATACTTACTGATAAAGAAATATGATTTTAGGTAGCCTTTAATACAGTTGGTGGAAATCCTGATATTGTGGTGTAATGTCGGGCACTTGCAGACGTTTCAAATACTGATCTGACAGAGACCCTGCTGCAAAACTGAAGGCCAGTGAGCTGTGCTATTTTACACTACCTGAAGATCTTGACAGTGCCTGCAGTACTATTTAATCCTGAGCAATATTATAATAATCATTAAATTAGTCTTTCTGTTTTCAAAACATAAAGAAGGTACTTCTGTGATGACAAATATTGCTTCGTGATTGACCAGGACACAGATTAACATTGACCAGTCAAAGTAGCCAGGGCCTGAGTGTAACCATCCCTTGAATGCTACAAGGAGTCTGGGGAGGTTTCATGTCCTGGGCTACTCACTCTCCAGCTACAATTAGCAGTCCAGGACCTAATCTGCCCTGCCAAACCTCCATCTCCTCACCTATCTGGCAGAAACATCTGAAAGAGGAAGCAAGAAGCAGTCATTGTGTAGGAGAAAGCCAGACAGTTCTCAGGTCTGAGAACCAACTTTCAAGTCTCAGACTAGTTTTTAGAAAAATAAAAAATTACTGATTTAGAAAGAACCCGGTAATTTGAAATTACAGGTTTCATAAAACAGAGGAGACTTTTCCAGTCACTTTTAACCAAAAACCAGATTTTTCTTTTATAAAAGGTGTCATTGCCTGTTTAATGCATTTTTGATAACATTTCTGATCCATCTTTTCTTGGAGCACATCCTGATAATATACCATTCTCACAGAGAGATTAATCTAAGTGAACAAATTACAGCAAACATTTACAGCGTTCACTCTTCCTGTTGGCCATTCTTTTTCCTGGGGACCATAATCGTAATCAAACCATTCTGCCTTTGTAACACATAAGGTTTTAATTCTTACTTCCATCTTACACTTTTCAAGACGAACTGACCTGTTCTATAAATTCAGAGGTCACATATTTTATTGTCGGATATACTTCAGGTGAACAGAGCTGACCAGTAGCAAAGGTCTAATTCTCCTCAGCACTGGAAGGTTTAAATTACTGCATTTCTCAAAAGGATGCTACAGATTTTTGTTATTGCTTACAGTGTTAAAATAGGTCCCAGTATTTTTTGTTCTGTTGTATTTTCAAATCTTTTGGAGCTTCTAAAATAGTTGTATT
Source organism: Todus mexicanus (assembly GCA_013389965.1). NCBI lineage: Eukaryota > Metazoa > Chordata > Aves > Coraciiformes > Todidae > Todus > Todus mexicanus. Next base: position 938 of record WEIS01032586.1, on the reverse strand, counting down.
AGACAAATCTCTCTTCCTAATTTTACCTATTGGTCTAGTTTGCAATCTATTTCTAGTCTCTGAAAGTTATTAATTTTTGTTGTAATACATCATGAATGCTCAAGGTCTTTGTTGTTGCAAATGGATGGAGATGTGATAGATAAGGACAGAGAAAGTAGGAATCTCTTTTTTTTTTCTTCCATTCCTCATCTAGTGGTTGCATATGGTAAGATGCTCTTACTCCTTGAACAAAGGAGAATAACACAGTTGCACTTATCCTTTCAATGCCTAGAGATGGCAGTGTGGTGGATGTCTGTTAATACAGTCCCCGTGGGTCTTCAGTTTCTCATGTACTTGCATCCTTACACTCAGCATGGTAATAAAGCAGGCTGCCTAGGAAAAGAAATGCAGTTCCAGCAGTTATGGGGGTAGAAGCACACATACTACCTCAAGTTGCTTTCCTACTGTCTGTTGGTTGCTAGTATCCACATTTTCAGAGCAACATAGAATGAGAGGGTATAATGGAAAAACCAGCTTCTATTATATTTTATGTCTTGTTTCAGTTATAATAGAGTGAAGATCTGTAGGAGAATACAGATGTCACTGGCAACTGTAGTCAGCGTATTTC
>WEIS01032582.1:0-36663 GCA_013389965.1 Todus mexicanus | reverse complement strand
TCTGTGGTGTCTTCTGTTCACGTAGTTCGCAGTTGTTTGACACACCATCAAATAGGTTTTGTATGTTGTTGGAGTACAGTTAGTCATTCTGTGGCACAGATTTTGGCTTATTTTCTAACTTGCACTAGATGGTCCCTACAAAGAACCGGACCTAGTGTAAAAACAGGCGCTGTCTGCAAACCTTACAAAGTTGACCCTAAAGCTTATTCACTTCTGGATTTTTTTTTTCTGCTTCGGGCTAAATTCCATATCTTTTGGGATGTTGTTTTTTGCCGTGCAGCGTCAGACGCCAAAGTGGCAACAGCAATTTAACTGAGCGTTTAATTTGCTGTGTTTGTGAAGGCCCTGTCCAGTCAAAGGCTGCTTTCAGGCCTGAAATGACGCGTGCTGCCTTGCAAGGGCTGAGATATAGGCATGCCTTTAGTCATCGAAGAATAATCGATCCTTTGTTTTACTGTAAAAATCTGGGTAGCTATCCTCTGTGCTTAATGCAAGGATTTCTCGCACGCTACCATGTTTTAGGGGTTTGGTGACAATAGGGAACATCACCTATGGAATCGAGCCCATGGATTCCTCTTCTGGCTCTGAGCACATTTTGTATCGACTGGACAACGTGAAGAAAGAGCCCACGACGTGTGGAGTAAGCGCCGAAGACCATGACAAGGGACATACAGAGGAGAATCCCCATCCCAGTATGACGCAGCTGCTGCGAGTAAGTGCTCCACTGTTTTCTCCCCTACAATGCGTTTTGTGAGTGTTCAGCTAAGAATATGGAAGCAGCTTAGCAGATTTCCTGGGGTTTAACACATACCTGGAGGTTTCAGATTCAGAGGACCGTTCTACGCTGCTGAAAAGCTCCGTTGCTTCAAGAAAGCAGTTGCAGTTTCCTTCTACACACAGCAGCGAGGGGCGAGTTAGATTATTCGTATGGGCAGAGCTTTTGGGGGGCTTTTAAGGGCAGGAACAGAGGAGCAGCCCCTCACTGGAGAGGCTCATCAACAAATTATTGCATCAGAAGCCAGGAGAATATCGTAGTGTTCGTTCCACTGTCCTAACCATCAAACTAACATCTTGGTGTGAAGGTCTCCCTGGCTGCACAGGAACAAGCTCGCAGTAAACGCAGGAGCGTGAAAAACGTTGTGTTTCACTTCAAGGCTGTTGTCGTTTGCCTGTTAGTATCTTTGTGCTCCTTTGCAGAACCTTTCCAGAGAACCCCGTGTGAAAGTAAAAAGGTCCCGTGCTTTTGAGACACGGGAAATCTTTGTGCAGCTAAAGTTTAGTGTAAAACACCAAGAAATCACCGTTGCATTGGATTAGGCTTCTGGGTTTTGGCTTGTTTCCGCCTTGGCACGATGTGCTCTGGGTGTGTCTCAAACCACCGGTTGCATCGAGTGAAATAGGACGATGTCAGGAGGTTTTATTTACACTTGAATTAATAAAATCGAAATGGTCTAAAACTTTTCTTCACAGAGAAAGAGAGCAGTCCTACATCAAACGAGATACGTGGAGCTGTTCATCGTTGTGGATAAAGAAAAGGTAGGGCTCATGTGTCGCTTTTGCTTCCTCCTCCACAGGAGATGGCTCGAAAAGCCCTCAGCCCTCGCTGCTCCCAGATGGGCTGTTGAACGATGCTGATGCCTTGGCAAATACGCAAACCTAAAACTAAACAAACATGTTCTGTGCAGAGCTCTTCGGGGAAGGAGTAAACTGTCAGACATGGGGAGTTTCTATCGGCAAGGAATCAAATAACGTGAGGAAAGCACACGGCAAGAACTGCCTTTGCTGTTTGCTCTCGAATGTTGAGCTGTTGAGCAATAGCTGTTAAGATGCTGCTGTCTTGATTAGCGTCTTGAGCGGACGTTGGGAGCCAGGCAAAAATGCTTTTCACGTTACTAGTCTTAAAAATGTTTTGTTCCTTTTTCTAACTCCTGTCTTTCTCCGTGGCTGATTTTCTTTGCGTTTCAGTTTGAAGACTTTGGGAAGAGTGAAACAGAAGTGCGAGAACACATGGTGCAGCTGGCAAACTTCCTCGACAGTGTAAGTTGACGCCACACTGAGCTGTGCTGCGCGCCGCACCCTGCAGCACTGATCCCTGGTGTAAGCTTCTCCTCGGAGCCTGTGCTGTTAGCACCTGGGCGAGGCTGAAATAAAGGTTTTTATAAAGGCAGGAGCTAAACCTGGTCCTTGCCTGAGTGATAAGGGTCATGCCTGAAGGAGTGCCGGAGGAGCAGGGCTGCAAATTTGTCAGGATTGAGACTTCTGTGGTTTGGATTTTCTCCTTCATCCTGTAGCTAATGAAAGTCTGAATCACAGGGAAGGACATTCTGGTGATGTGAATTGTGCACTAGCTTTTAACAAAGGGACCAACAACAAACCCAAACAGGAACCGCAGATTCTAGCAATAAGATACGTGACGCCAGACCACTTGTTCTTATCTGAAGGTCCTCCGAAATATTTCTCCTTTTTTTTTGTTGTCCCCAGATGTACATCATGTTGAACATCCGCATCGTGCTGGTTGGTCTAGAGATCTGGAAGTACGAAAACATAATCAGCACGGACGGAGGCGCTGGTGATGTGCTGGCAAATTTTGTACAGTGGCGAGAGAAGAATCTTGTTTTGCGCCGGAGACACGACAGTGCCCAGTTTGTCCTGTGAGTTGCGCTTCCCTCCCTTTGTCTTTTAAGAAGCTTATCCCATTCCTGTCTGCTCAGCCGTGCTCTGGTGTCAGACACAGCCCCTGTGTTTCAGCAGAGAGCTCAGTGCAATTGGACTTGTGATCTCGGGCTTCTTCCACTGGAAAAGGAGCCTAAACCTGGTGCAGAACATTGCCTTTGAATGGAGAGAAAGTTGTTTCTGCAGTTGATGCCTAGAAGCTAGCTACGTGGTTTGAGCTTTGATTCGGACGAGCTGTGCTGTTGGCAGGATCGTGTGTCTGTACTGTCGGTTCATGGCCTTTCCTTTCTCTCCCTGTGCCTGTAGGAAGAAGGGGTTTGGCGGCACAGCGGGAATGGCCTACGTTGGAACAGTGTGCTCCAAGAGCCACGCAGGAGGCATTAACGTGGTGAGATATCTTCTGTGGATGGGGTCAGGATAAGAGGCTTGCGCTCCAGAAGTCTTCCTGGAAGTGCAGAATCTTTAATAACAAAGTTGAAGTAGCTTTGTGGAGGCTTTTTTGTGGTGCCCGACTGCTTCTGGCACTTCCATGGTACCTGGATCACAATTTTCCTTTAAGTCTTCTGCATCCTCTGCTCAGCCTCCCCTCTCCTCAGTCTGCAGCACTCATGAAAGAGGGGCAGGATTTCTCTGCTGATGTTTTAAGCACCCCTGCCTTAGAAGTATGAGAGCTGTGGGTGTTCTCAAATCTGTCCCCTGGTGGCTGCTTGGCCTGCCCAGTCGTGAGCTAGAGCAGTGCCGGTTGACCGCTCTCATTATGTGAAATCACAGAGCGCTAACGAACCAAACTGCTGATCCCAGGAATCTTGTTTTCTTGGACCAGTGACAGAAGTACTGGAACTGGTGTTTGCATATTTAAGGAGCTTTGATCTGGTGTGGTGGACTCTAGCTTCTGTGTTAATGTTTCAGCCACGCTGGAAAGGAGAGGTTGTTAGGTAGTGTCCCAAATATGTTTATTTAAGGACGCCTATTGCTAAGCAAGTGTCATGCTCTTAGTTGGAACGCAGGCACCATTGGTCTGAGAGCGCTGTTAACCTAGAGAAACAATGACAGGAGCGTCTTTTTGGTGCATGAGCAAACACTGACTGTCTCAATATAAACCGTCCACTGATTTTCCTCTGCTTTGCTCTTGTGCAGTTTGGGAGAATCAGTATCCAGATGTTTGCATCCATCATGGCGCATGAGCTGGGCCATAACCTGGGGATGAACCATGACGATGAACGTGTCTGTCACTGCGGAGCGAGCAGTTGCATTATGAGCTCTGGAGCATCGTAAGTAACTCCCAGAAGCAAAAGCATTTTCCGAGGACCAAATCTCCCAACCCATGCACTTAGGCTGCTTTCATCTTCCAACTACTCTCGCAAAGGGTCCCGTCACGCTCGCAGCTCCTGGTGAAAGCAAATATTACCCTTGTTCTACAAACCAAGGGAGCTCTTGTGGCTTGGCTTAGCGTAAAGATAAGCTCACGTCCTCTGTTGCAGGGGATCGAGGAACTTCAGCAGCTGCAGTGCGGAGGACTTTGAGAAGCTGACTCTCAACAAAGGCGGAAGCTGCCTGCTCAACGTTCCCAGGCCCGATGAAACCTACAGTGTCCCGTACTGCGGGAACAAGCTGGTGGATGCTGGGGAGGAGTGTGACTGTGGTTCACCAAAGGTTCGTAGCTAGCCTGCTTTACGCCGGCTGCCAGGGTAGCCTTGCGTGCCCCCGGCTGGGGAGGGGACCACGCGTGGTGGAGGGTGCGATTTCCTGACATTGACAGCACTTCTGTTTCCAGGAATGCGAGACTGACCCTTGCTGCGAGCCGGGTACTTGCAGGCTCCGATCTGGCGCTGAATGTGCTTACGGCGACTGCTGCAAAAACTGCCGGGTGAGAGACTCGAACGTGTTATTTGCAAACGTTCCTCCGTTGTTGAGAAAAGGTTGGCCCAGCCAGGGCGTCTGTGAGCAGGAATCGTCCTGCGTGTGCGCAGCGCCTGCCCAGGGCTGCAGAACAGTGCCCTGGTTGTTGGGGCACGTTGTGGTCGGTCGCAGGGTTTGTCTCTAATGTCAAGTTTCTATTTTCTGATGTGGTTTCCTCCTCCTCTTTCTTTTTAGCTCCTTCCTGGAGGAACCGAGTGTCGGGCGAGTAACAACGAGTGTGACCTTCCCGAGTACTGCAACGGCACATCCCAGTTCTGCCAGCCGGACTTCACCGTTCAGAACGGGCACCCGTGCCACAACGACGAAGCCTATTGCTACAACGGCGTCTGCCAGTACTATGACGCGCAGTGTCAGGACATCTTCGGCTCGAGTAAGGAAGAGCAGTGCTCCGTGTTTTCTAGGAGACGCAGCTAAAAGAATACACTGAGTGGTTTTTTCAGTATATTTACTTGTTTTCCTGTAACAAAGACCAGCTTTGGCTTTGGCAGAGGATTTGGAATAGTGGTATTTATGGCTTAGACTTCACACATTCTTCCCTTGTTACATTTAATGCTGTGCTGGGGATTCGAGTAGGAATTTTCTTGCACTGATTGTTCCTGTTACAGTGGGGCTTCTGGTGTACAGGGCTGTAGAGAAGCTGTGAGGAGATATAAAATGGTATAATTGCATCAAGGGGCTATTTTTTGCTCTCTCTTTCTAAACTTGGAACCCTGTGGTGCTGACTCTTTCACCTCTCTGTTGTTTTAATCGTGTTCTTAATCTCTCTGCTGCACGGGACGTAAAAGGTGTAGCAGGGTAATTGCTGTGGGCGAGGGAGACGTGATGATACGAGATGTTTCTGTCCCTGTTTAACTGGGTTCCTCTGCCTGGGCTGTTGTTTGCAGAAGCCAAAGCAGCCCCCAACATTTGTTTCACTGAAGTGAATTCCAAGGGTGACAGATTTGGCAACTGTGGTTTCCATGGCCGTGACTACAAGAAATGTTCCAGCTGGTGAGTTGAGCTCAACACATTGAGAAAATCCTGAACGTGCCATTGAGGACCCTTACCGGGTGCTGTAGCCTTAGTTTGGGGTGACTTAGCAGGTGCGTGGGGGAGAGACAAATTATCCCATGACCTGACCTTGTTGACGTGTGCGCGTTCTGGAACCACAGCGAGACAGCTCAGAAACCAAAGTGAGGCCCAGCTCAGTTGTCACTTGGCGAGTTGCCTCAGTTTTATTTTCAAGAAGTGTCTTCCAGGAGGAAGAAGAGAACGTATCAGATGTGTGATAGGCTTTTTCTCAGAGTAAATTGGAGTGTCACTACGGTATGGATATGTTGGTGTTGTAGGAATGCCATGTGTGGGAAGCTGCAGTGCGAAAATGTGAAAGCGATGCCTGTGTTTGGAATTAAGCCGGCAATTATCCAGACTCCCATTAAAGACACCATGTGCTGGGGCGTAGATTTCCAGCTCGGCTCTGATGTCCCAGACCCAGGAATGGTGAATGAAGGCACCAAGTGTGACACTGGAAAGGTAATTAACAATTAGAAAGTGATTTCTTAAAGTAACAATTCGTGGGTTTCATGCGAATAAAATCTTTGGCTGCGTAGTTTCATGGGTATTTGTGCCACTGGTTTTTTTGATGCCTGTTAATGGAGAGCTGAGCGAGTTTGTCGGCTCCCCACGCTGCCCAGTGCTGAATAAAAGAGCGTAATGAGCCGTTCATTTATGGGTGAAGCAAAAGAAACTAAGTTTGTTGAGAGCCAGAATCTGGTCTGTCAACGAGCAGGAAGAAACCGGCGCACACAAATGCCTTTAAACAACTTTTAATTAAAATCCAGCTACGCTAAAAGCCCTGGGAGCTTAGCCCCAGCACAGGAACGTGCATTCCACATACCCTAACTGGGCACAGCTTAATTGCTATTCCTGAGTTATCTGAACAGCTCGGAGCAGCGACAAAGGACTCCGGTGACCGTTCAGACCCCCTGCTGAGGAGCCTATTGTAGGACAGCCGCGTTTCTGCCGAGCTGGGGCTTGTCACGTAGAGCGGGAGCCTCGCTTTGTGGTCAGCGAGCACTGAGTGGCCGCAGCGGGCGGGAGGGGAAGGGGGGGTGTCGCTGAAATGCCGTCGTGCTTCATTTGTGTGCATGTCCCGCTCCCCCAGATCTGCAGACACTACCAGTGCGTGAGCGCCTCGGTGCTGAACTACGACTGTGACGTGGAGAGGCAGTGCCACGGGCACGGGGTGAGTAGAGCGGGAGCCTCTCACAGGCTGCTGCGGTCAACACCAAGGCTGTTGAGTTTTGGTTTAACTGGAGCATTTCTACGTGAGGTTCTCTGGCGACTTAGTTATCAGAACACGAGATTTTGAGAGCCAATGACTGTGCAAATATGTGACCCAGTCTGAGCCAGGGAGACTTCAATTGTGCTTAACCAGTAGTGTCTCTGCGCTGGTCTTCTCTGCACCCAGGAAGTCTTTCGCCCTTCTCTGTTTAAGGCTGTAACTAGTGTAGAATAAAGTAATCATGATACTAGAGTGATTAAAAATTTCTGTGGGGTTCTAGAGGATGGGGGTTGTTGCTATGAAAAGCTGCTTTTTGGTACCATTAATGAGAAAAGTGGCCCTGAACAGTCAGCAAGAATTAGGCCGAGGTTACGTAAGTTGAGCCCATTTTAAAGTGGTGCATAGCAACTCGATTTTTCTGTTTTGTTTAACTGCAAAACTCTATAAAATGTCTCTGGGCAAGAGAGCCTATAACAGTATCAAAAAAACCTTTGACAAAAGCCCTTAAGATGCTCTTTCTTTGCCAGGCAAGAATTCCCAGTTCCAGTATTACTAATGTAATTTGAAACTCAGTCTCACAAAAAAAACCAAGAAAGAGCCGTGCCTTTCGGCCACTGGGATAGCGAATCTTTGGAAGCTCATCCTGTGCTTGCTCAGTCATGTGAAATCCTGAGACTCCTGGCCAAAGATGTTTAGAATTGATGTGGGAGTTACCGGTTCAAGGTCTCCAGGCTGGGTGATGGGACAGAAGGTCGTGGCTCCTGCATGTGCCGCTTTGGAACACGTGGAAGCCGAAGTTGCTGAGCAGACCTCACTGTGCCGGTTGTTGTTTGGACACAGGTGTGCAACAACAACAGGAACTGTCACTGCGACCCCGGCTGGGCCCCTCCGCACTGCGACAAGAAAGGCTACGGAGGGAGTGTGGACAGTGGACCCCCCTATAACGGCAAGTAGTTGTGAGGCTGCGCGGGAGCTGGGCGCCAGCCTCAGTAAGGGCGTGCGCGGGGCCCGACTGCTCTGGAGCAGTCGGCCTGGGGCGGCTGAAGGGCTGGTGGCTGCCGCTTCACCAGGGCTCATTGGCAAAAAGTTTGAGTTAAAGCTTTGTGCTCGAGGTGTTGGCACTTCCCTCTTTCGGGGTGCTGGGGATCTCTGAAGAAACAGGGCTGGTCTGAGGTTTCAGGTGATCTCTGCCACCTTGGACCACTCTTGGTTGCAGACTTCGGTTTGCTTCTTTTTTGTGGAGGGAAGAGATGGGTTGGGGAGGGGATTTTGTGTGTTTTGGGGTATTTTTCATATAGTTTTTCCCCCAGGAAAGGGACTGAGTCAGTGATTGACGCTGCAGGATGATGTATCTCTGTGCTTGGACAGAGGGCATAAAAATCATCAGACAAAACAGGGGAAGGCTTTTTCTGTACAGCCTGCGTGGAGAAATTTGCTGCATGCAAAAATGTAGAGATCGTTAAGAACCTCAGTTCTTTGCCTACAACCAACAGTGGTAGGAGAGGATCAGACCAAGTGGCAGAACCTGGTTTCCTCTCTTTCAGTTTTGCTCATAAGATCTTCAGAGTAATGTAGTGGAAGAAGAACTAGGTATTGATCCAGTCATTCAATACTCTGTTCTAGCCCAGGGTGTCGTAGCATGTACAGGTCTTTCATCTGTGACCGAACAATCTGTGAAAAGATAACCAGAAATAAGCCCAAATATATTGTTATCTTGCACTCTTACTAGATTCTTTAGGTTTTTGTTCTGTGAAAAACGGAGGATAGTTGTAGAACCACTCCTACCGAGTACCCACTGCCACAATGGCTCAAGTAATGACTTGTTTTCTTCTCCATCCTTTTGCCCCCATCAAAGACACGTCGCTGAGGGATGGGCTGCTGGTGTTTTTCTTCCTGGTCCTCCCACTTCTTATCGCTGCTGCTCTGGCATTTGCAAAGAGGGACAGGCTGAAGCGATGCTACAGAAGATTAATGTCACGCTGCCATTCGTAAGTACATTCTCCTTTCTACCTTCTCCGCTGCCCTTTTGAGGTAGTCCGTGGACATTTGTTTACCCGAGCCAACGCTGAGTTGCGGAGGACGTTCCAGTCCCAGGATGTCAGGCAAGGGCCTCTGCATCAAATGACGCATGGAGCTTCCCCCAGGCAATGGCAGAACAGAGAAATGCAGCTGAAATTGAGGGGGCACAGAACTTAACTTGTTACCGTTGTTCGTTGCCGTGCGTTGCTGATACGCGTTGTATTTATGGGTCCCATCTTTGGTATAAAGTGGCGAAGTGAACGCGTCACAGTCCTAAACAGAAAAAGGGTGATGTTGGTTTAGATTTGTGGCAAATACGATCTTCCTGACGTTTGATCTGTGCTAAGACAGCGTAAATACATCGGGGGGGTCCGGAGTGCTTGGGTTCAAAGCCTCTGCAGTCCCCGTGTCAAGGTCATCTGCTCACACAGTCCCTGTCAATGGTGTTTCAGGTCGCTTCAGTCACCACCTCCTCGGACAGAAGCCGAACCGAGGGACTACCAGCACCGAGGCTTTTCACACGGCATGCCTTACCCGCCACGAGCTGCTCCCATGGTAGGAATAGCCACACTCCTTGCTTTATTTGCTGCCTGTTCCCCTAAAGTAACAGATGAAGGCGATTTGTGTGATTTTTTTTTTTTTGCCCTAAAAAACCCCCTTTAACCATGGCACAACAGATCAGGCACTCGTTGTCATTGCCCTTCCTGTGTTCTTTTCCCAAATACTGAACTTTTCAAGCCGCTGTTGCCTTTTTCCACTGAGTTTCTCGGGCTCAGGAGACCTCTGACACTTCCAGGGGTTTTTGTACATGGTCTTAAATGTCACCTAACCGACGAAACGAGTATTTCAATTCGCTGACTGCAACCTTGTGAACGTTCTCGTTATGTTTTCTTTGCAGGATATGGAACCGAATACCTTCCCTGTTCCATCGTACCCAGCTAACCAGCATGCCCAGCAGGCTTACCACCACTCTTACTACCCGTCTCCGCCGTACCAGGCGCCACAGCCACAGAAGATGCCGACAAGGTAGGTGAAGTTACTCATGGCAAATGACTATTGGCAGCTGCGCTGATGTATGTGCTGTCGTTGCCTCCATCTCTGGAAGCATTGGGGTATTTCGTCTCGTGTTCTGCGCAAGCGGGACTGACCTTTTATTGAAGGAAGTTTCTCCTTCATTTCCCGCTGTGGAACTGAAGTGCCATTACCCAAAGTGTTCATTTCGCAGCCTGTCACGGCTACGTTCTGATTAACAGGTCTCGGAATGTGTTTCTGAGGCCACATTAGCCCCGCGTGCAGGTGAGTGAAAGACCTCTCAAAATACGCGCCTTAAAAAGAAATTACTCAAAAATCTGTCGTTTTGCCGATTCCTGAGCGTTCTTACCGAGTGCAGGGTCATTTCTCGGTAACGTGGAACAGGAAGTTTTCCTTTATTTTTCATTTTAGTTTTTAATTGTGTTTCTAAGACGTGGCGCCTGTGCCATAAAACTTGTGACTCCAGGAGGAGCAACGTGTCTGAGGGGGCTGCTCCAGAATAGCTCATGTTGGCAGGGAGCTCCTGGGGGTCCTTCAACTGCTGGGAAAAACAGTGTGTGACCCACTGGGGTTCCCTGAGGTCCTCAGGCAGCGGAGAGCAGAGTCTGGCCGTGGCGTATTTGAAGTGAGGCCCAGCTCGTGCAGCACGTGGGATTGCAAGAAGCAGCGTTGCCGGCCAGGGGTGGCCACGGGGCCAGCGCCAGGCAAGAGGGAGAGGGTCGTGCGTACGGAATGTGCGCCCCGGGGCTGACCACGGCTTCTCTGTCCCCTCGCAGGCCGCCGCCGCCGCAGCAGAAATACGCACCTCAGGGACCTCCTCCGCCACAGCAAAAATGTTTACCTCAGGGACAGTATTTTCCTACTCGACCGGCACCTTTGCCTCCCAAATAGCTTTCGGCTTCTTTGGGGCCTTGGCGTGAGCCGACCTCACGTCTAGGAAAAGGGGCAACAGACGCGAACTAGAACACAAGAAGTTCCACCGAAACATAAGGAAAAACTTCTTTACTTTGAGGGTGTTGGAGCCTGGCCCAGGCTGCCCAGAGAGGTTGTGGAGTCTCCTTGTCTGGAGAGATTCCAGCCGCGCCTGGACAATGTGATCCTGGGCCCCCTGCTCGGGGTGACCCTGCTGGGGCAGGGGGGTTGGATGAGGGGATCTCCAGAGGTCCCTTCCAGCCCCCACCATTCTGTGACCTGTGACCTGTTCGCTGAGACAGAGCTGAAGCTGCAGTTCTCCTCCTCACGCTGAGCGGCCCGTGACCGTCCCAGGACGCCTTCCTCCTGCAGCCTGGGAAGGGCGAGCGAGATATCGAAACAAGGAATGTAGAACTTGAAACTAAATACCTCTACCAAAGGAACTGAGAACACCCGACCCGCTCTGAGATCTGTCCGAGCACCGCGGCTCTGCCGGCTGCTGCGGGGCTGTCCTGCCGCGGGAGAACCTCCCAAGGCAGCTCCTGGGAGCTGCTTCTGGTTCCCCCGTTTCTGCGATGAGCCCCGGTGATGGAGTCGTCCGATTTGGTGTCGTCTTTCTAACAGTTACGGGGAAGGACTGAAGTAACCCACGCTGTTTTTCGAAATAGGAAATCTGGCCAATTAGTTGAAAATTGTTTTTGCATGGCCTGGAAAACGTTTACCCGCTGAGACGATAACGGCACGTGACATCAGGTGTCGGTGAGCTTTTCAGAGGAAGATAAATACACAGTACACATGTTTATGCATGTACATATGTCTATCGATGTGTAATAATGCACTTAAACTCCAGCTTTCATGCTGACTGACACTAAGCCGTGCTGTACGGGCACTGAGTTTAACGGTTATTTTTAATTAGTCGTTGTGAATTGCTAATTGAGAGTCCTGTACTAATTTCCACTAATACCACGAACGGGCAGAGAAGGTACGAAAAGGCACGGGCGTGTTTTTGGTTTCTGAAGACGGGCTGCTCTTAGGTTTTAATTCGGGTCTAAAGGTGAGGAGCAATCCCCTGCAGAACCCTCAGAAGCGAAAACTGTCTCTCCTCGACCAGCACTTTAAAAGGGAGCCTGTTGAATTCCTCCCCCCGCAACACCCCTCTGGTGTCAGTCAGGATGCTGCAGCCCCCCCTGCGTTAGACCAGCTGACCCCCAGTTCTGCGCCACCGGCTAAACTGGACTTTAAACTCTTCCTGAGGAGGAGCGTTCAGCGTTCGCTGCGCTGGCCGAGGAGCAGAGGTCTGTTAGCAGTGACCCTGCCGTGCCGTGGGCAGGAGCTGGCGGTCACCAGTAGAAACCTGCGCCACAAACCTGCTCAACGTGACATAAGTCCTGAAAAGAGCGCTTGGCTTTTCCTCTCTGCGCTGGCCACCGCGCACAGGCTCAGCCTGTAAACTCCCACGTAATATTGCCAAACCCTCCCCTCTCTTTTCCTCTGTATATACATATATAAATATATATATATATATATATAGTGTTTGCATTTGCAGTAATAAAATACTTGAACTCCTGTGGTTTCCCATAAACTTAGATTTATGACACTGTTAAAATATATAAAACGTCAGCTAGAATATCGACCAGACGTATCTGTGGGGGTCTGCTCTTTGTTCCAAGATAATCACTTCCTAACTTTTGTTGTATTCTACTTGGTCTGGGCTGTCTGTCTGTCTGTCTGTCCGTCCGTCTGTAGCAATCAGGTCTGAGCCGAGCGAGGCAGCCACTGGCCGGAGCCGCTGGCACAGGAGCCGGCTTGGTCCGAAGGGTGGGGACTCGAGGAGGGGATCCAGGGAATGAGGTCATCCGAGAGGGAGACGTACCTTACTGTATTCGAAGCTGTATGTGTGAACTAAAACTGTGCTGAAAATGGTGCCTTTTAATAGATAAGAGTTTTTATACTTGCGGCGTTGGCGCTGCCCGCGGGGCGGTGGCGCGGGGTGGCAAACACGCGGTTTTTAGAAGCGATCCCACGGAGAGGAAACAGCTCAAATTTTACACGTGTTGAATTCTGAAGATGACTACTGACTGACTTTATTTCTCAAGCTCACGTTGCCCCTGTCCCCAGGCAGGGCTGGCGAGGGCAGAGGCCGTGTCTGTGTCCCGCCTGCGTTTATAAACCTCTGCAGAACCGTCCCCACGTGTCGCTCCGGTACCGTCGGGAGCTGATGAAAGGGCTGTTCCCGACCCCCTTTGTAAGAAACCAACAGCAATAAAAGATGCCGGTTTTGTACAAGGTGCCGCCTCTGCCTCTGCTTCCTGGGGTGGGACGGGGCTGTTAACGGCTGGGTGGGGTGGGACCGTTACTGGACGAGCTGGGGCCGTTACTGGCGAGGATGGAGCTGAGCTGGGTGCTGCTGCTGCTGCTGCTGCTGGGTGAGTCAGGGCCGGGTTCCCCAAAGTTTCCTCCAGGGACGGGTCTGGGGCAGGTCTCAGCACCCTGTGCGTCTCTCTCCCTGCCAGGCTCTGCGGTGCTGGCCCAGGTCATGGTTCCAGAGCGGCTGCCCGTGAACGCAATGGGAGCAGAGGCCCCTCAGCAGGCAGGTCTATCCTGGGGGCTCCAGTGGGATACGGAGGGGTCTGTGTCTCCAGCTGCAGGGTGTGGGGTGCACAGATGTGCTGGCAGCTGTCACGGGGCGCTGCAGCAACGCTGCCAGCGCAGCTGAGACTGCAACCCCTCCTTGAAGCGCTTGAGCTCCTGTGCTCACCCTTGGCAAGTAGTTGCCCTCAGAGTGTGATTTTTCCAGACCTGCTGTTCCTAATTCTTTTTTCCCTTTTTCTGTGCACACAAGGACACCGTGTCCTACGTCCTCAGGATCGAGGGGAGGCCGTTCACCATTCACCTCCAGCAGCAGTAAGTTGGCCCTGGCGACGTCCTGTGGGACCGCAGGCTCTGCTCGGGCGCAGGATGGTGCCGGGCTGGGGGTGACCCCAGCGCTGGTGCTGCTCCTTCGGGCTCTTCCCAGCCTCTGGAGCTGCTGGGATCGGGGCGCAGGCACGTCCCAAATCCCACGGGGGACGTGTGCCTGTGCCCTAGTGCTGAGGGGTGCCGAGGGCTGGAGGAGGGTCCGAGGGATGTTTGTGCTGTGAGCCCTGATGCCAGCGGGCGCTCACGCTGAGACCGTGACAAGCACAGGCTGCAGGACCTGGGGAAAGCTCAAGAAACCCGGTGAGATGCTGTGTGAAGTTCCTCACGTTACGCTTTTCTTTTGTAGCATCTTTTTATCTGACGATTTCAGGATTTACACGTCCGATGCGGAGGGATCTTTACGCTCCGATTCGACCCCTATCGAGGTAACCCTGGGTTGCTCTGGGGGTTTCTGCAGCGCGGAGCCGCTGCCCGGTGCGCGCGGCTTGGCTGTGTTTGGGTGACAGGAATCGCCTTGGTGGCCTCTAGGGAGGCTGCCACTACCAGGGGTACGTCGAGGGCTTCCCCAGCTCGGCAGTGACCCTCAGCACCTGTTCGGGGCTCAGGTAATGAACCACCACCTCCCGGTGCTGCCCCGTTGGTGCCGGCGGGCGCTGCCGGGCCTTTGCCCTGATGGAAGGAGCTGGGGCAGGGGCAGCCTCCCCAGCACGGCCGCCGGCGCCCAGTGGCAAAGGGCTGGTGACAAATAACGCGCCACCACCTTGGCAGGGGCCTGCTGCAGTTTGACAACGTCAGCTACGGGATCGAGCCCCTGGGTTATTCTCCTGGGTTCGACCACGTTGTGTATCGACTGAGCGACGAGAACACGACCGGGTCCCTCTTGGCCACCAGCCACCCCGAGATGGGGCCGGGCGGGACGATGGCAGAGGAGATGGTGAACGAAGCACGCGGGGATGATGAAGTGAGTGATGCCTGTCCTCACCTGAGGAGGGGTCTGATCCTGCGGGAAGCTTTGGCTGGTGTTGACTGGACAGAAAGGTGGATGGGGTGGTGGTTTAAGAGCGCCTAGTGAGGGGCAGCACTGAGATAGAACAGGGCAGCGCTGAGATAGAACAGCTTCTGGAAACAGAGAGATGGCCAAGCTGGAATGGAGACCGCCTTCTTTTTCAGCCGCTGTCAGCTGCAGCACGAGCTCCCAAATACTTCCGTGTGCACGCAGTGTTGGACAAGGCTCTGGTGAGTCCGCGCCGGGTGATTTCTCCTCGTGCTCGCCTGACTTCTGTCCTCGCAGAAGCGGTGCCGTTTTCCAGCTTTCACACGTGATTGTCTCCCCTTCTGAAAAGTTACGCGTGCGGCGGATGTCGTAGGAAATAAGGAAGAAAAACCTCGTAGCTCACGCTTACGTGACTGGATGTTGGCGATGATTTCAGCGTTTCACGCTGTTCTGCTTCGTCGTGGTAACGCCTCGTCTGCTCTCGTGTCCTCTTTGCTTGTTTTTCAGTACGCCTATATGGGGTCAGACACGAGCGCCGTGACGCGGAAGATCATCCAGGTCTTCAGTTTAGTGAACAGCGTAAGTTTCAGAGCCTGGATTGTGCTGTGGCGAGGTGATGGGGCTTGGCGGGGTTGAAGTTAGCAGTGGCCGCCTATTTCCTGGCTGCTTTTGGCTTTAGGTGGAGGTTACGTTAGAAATTCCAGGTGTTCTCGTTATCAGACAGATGTCGTTTGGTGACCGAGAGCAGCAATTGGCTTCTCCTCGGTGATTTATGGTCTCTGGAGCCGTAGCTCTGCTCAGAAGGAAGGTCTGTGCCCAGCCCTTTCCTCTGTCACGCTTTCAGATGTTCAAACCTCTCAACGTTACCGTCGTGCTGTCCTCCCTGGAGCTGTGGACGGAGGAGAACAAAATACCGACAGCAGCCAACGGAGATGAACTTCTGCAGCAGTTCTCGCAGTGGAAAGCGCCGTATCTCGCTCTGCGGCCGTACGATGCAGCTTATCTCATGGTGTAAGACAAGGTTTCCGTGCTCCTTAAAGGTTACAGGGTAGAGATCAGTTCAACCGATGTAGGTTGAACTACGAAGATCCCCGGGGCTGGTGGGGGGCACCGAGGAGCATCAGGAGGGACCAGGGGATCACTCGGGCTGTGCAGACCCAGGATCTCCCCCCTGTACCCGCAGCGATGGGTGACGGGGGAACACGCGTGTGTTTCAGGTACAGGGACCGAGCCGTGCTGGTGGGGGCAGCCGCTCCAGGGAAGGCCTGTCAGAGGAATGTTTCTGGTGCCGTGGCTGTGGTACGGTGCCTCCTGTACCCCGTTTGTCCCCTACCTGTCCCCTGCCAGCCCACGTGGCTGCGGAGGTCGCGAGCAGCGGGGATAAGGATGGGTGGAAGCACCTACAGCCAGTGCTGGGGTCTCTGCCGGGAAGGCGCGGCCACGGCAGCCCTGCTCTCGCCTCCCTCCAGTACCAACAGGCCATGACGCTGGAGTCCTTCTCCGTCCTCCTGGCCCAGCTGCTGGGACGCAGCCTGGGCATTAACTACGACATCTCCGACGAGTGCCGCTGTCCCGGGCGCGTCTGCCTCATGACTCCGGCGGCGCGGTGAGTCGCTCGGGTCCTGTCCCTGCCTGGGAACTGCCTGGGACAGTGGCACTCATCCCCATCCGGCTTGTACAGCCCATCTGAGTGTGTGCTGAGGGTGTCCCCTCAGCAGAGGTGTCCTCGAGGTCATCCTGTTGCAAAAACTACCTCAAATCGGAAATTTCTGCTTTAAATCCTTTCAGAAGGAAAAAAAGAAAAAGAAAGAATAATTGATTCAGCGCTTAATCTGAAAACAAAAACAGAAAAAGACCTTTTCTCTCCCAAAGTAAGATCTTTCTGAATGCTTCTCAGCCTTGTAGTAACGAGTTGTAAAATCTGATTCAGCAAGTGAGCTCGAAGACACCCCAGGGGAGCGCTGCGCCTCATGCCAGCATCTGAGCAAGTCCTCGAATTGGAACCGATTCAAGGACGCGCTCGCGCGCAAACAGAAAATTGCTTTATTTCAGCTATTTCCGTGGGGCCAAAGCCTTCAGCAACTGCAGCATCAGGGACTTCGAGACCTTCCTGAAGCACAAGGGAGGCAGGTGCCTTTTGAGCAGCCCCCGCCTGACCGGGCTGTCGTACCGCAAGGCCGTCTGCGGCAACGGCGCGGTGGAGCCCGGCGAGCAGTGCGACTGCGGCACGGCCGAGGTGGGCGCCGCGGGAAGCGCGGCCGAACGCACCCGCACCCTTCGTACGCTGGGAGTAACGCACCCCGGAGACCAAGGGCCCAGCTGGTGGCTGGCCCAGGAAGGGTTACGTTGGGGTTTAGATCATTCCTGTGATGGCATCGATCCGACGGCGGCTTTGCCCACGCTCTCCTGCCAGATGCCTTCTCTGGGGAGAAGAAGGGAGAGGGGAGCGTCTGGCAGCGAAAACCTCACGGGCAACAAGAGAGTACAATAAGGTGGCTTTGCTCTGTGTCCCCAGGCCTGCTCGAAGGATAAATGCTGTACTAAAACCTGTCAGTTTAAGCCAGGAGTGAAGTGCACCTCTGGACCGTGCTGTAGCGAGTGCCAGGTAAGGTAGCTTCTTCTAATTATCACAAGATCGTTATTTATTTTTGGAGAGAGAGAGAGTACGATCCCGTGCTGAAGGATGGAGACAAGCCTTCTGCGGGGCGATGGGAGAGGGTCCTGGGGAAGGGCTTTCCAGCTCAGCTCCCCGAAACCCCCGGGAGGGATATTACTGGGGGAGGACTGTCTTGGGCGGTGTAACACACGTGTGGTGGCCTCGGTGCCCTGGAGGTGGGCTGAGGGCCCGGGAATGTGTCTCAGGCCATTGTTCGGAGGGACTGCGTGGAGCCGAGAGCTGAGCCCTGCGCTGGTGGGTGTGGAAGGGTGGGGAGAAGGCTCCTTTCTGCCTCCCCTGCCAGTTCAAGGAGCGGAACTCGCCGTGCCGCCCGCCCGCTGACCTGCAGTGTGACCTGGCCGAGGTCTGCGACGGCTCCTCCGCGTCCTGCCCCCCTGACCTGTACGTGCAGGACGGGCAGAGCTGCGAGGGCGACACCGGCTACTGCTACCAGGGACGCTGCCAGTCTCCGGACCTGCAGTGCCAGCAGCTCTACGGAACAGGTACTGGTGCTGCTGGTGCTGCCCAGGAGCAGGAGGTGGCAGCAGGAGCAGCGATGCTCTGCTCGATTTGCATCTTCGTCTTTTAAGGCACCAGTCTCGGGTTGGTCTCTCTGTGTCTTTTTAGCCTGGTTCAGGTGGAAATGAGGGCTTGGGGTTGGTCGGTAACTTGTTTCTGATGCTTCTCCTGTGAGCCCAAACCCAATTCCAAGCTCCTGTTGAAGCCAGAGGGTTTTTAGGGGCTAGGTGCTGCGTGTAATCCCGTGTTTCTGGCGTTCAGGCATGCTGAGCATTTGGCTGTTTAAAGACAGGCATTAGATTTTCTCTAATTGGCAAACAGCCTCTATGTTCTGCTGTGAACAAGATGAAAAATTAAGGTATTATACCATAATCTGTCCCTTTGTGTTCTTTTCAATGGTAATATTTATTATTGGTCAACTTGTAGGTTCAAAAAACGCTCCGATGGCTTGTTACGAGGAAGTCAACAGTCAGCGGGACAGGTTTGGGCACTGCGGGCTCCTGCCCGGACGCGGCTACAAGCCCTGCGCTTGGAGGTAGGCTCTGGAGAGAAGACACGTGCTCCACTAAAAATGCTCATTTAATTGTGGCTTTTCAGCCAGGAAAAGCATCGAGGTTCCAGTTGATGGAAAGATTTGTGAAGCGATAAATAGAGTTACATGTGTTCTCCTTGTGGGTATTGTGGCGTCTCTCCTCGATCCGGAGACACCACCCCGTCCTCCGGACTTGGCAGTCCTGCTGCTTTTCTCTCACCCTGCAGCCGTCCAGTTTAACGTTCCCAGTGTTTCATCAGGTAGCACATCGTGGATAGATACACCTCCGTGCGTCATGCACCTCCTAAGCAAAGTGCTGTTGCAGGGACCTCAGGTGTGGGAAGTTAATCTGCACGTACCCGTCCAGAGCTCCCTTCCCCTCGGACGACGCTGCCGTTCTCTACGTCCGCGTGCGCCACCATTTGTGCGTGTCCCTGGATTATCTCAACGCGCCACCCACCATGGATCCGCTCCTGGTTCCGCCGGGTACAAAGTGCGGCTCTGGAAAGGTGAGAAAACATTTTGTAACCTTCTGAAATGCCAGGTGTAAATGGTAAATATCAACCGGGTTTTGGGGAACGCTTGCTCCTCTGCAGCGTGAGCACCCGCGGCGTTTGTTGGCAAACGCTGTCAGAACCAGCAAACGTGCGTTAGAAGTTTGTCCCGGTGCAAGCGTTAAGCAGAACCCGGTCCCCAGAAACCAACTGTGGCTTTTCCAAAGCCCCGTTCTTGGTTTTTCGGTACGAAAATACGAACGCCGTGAGCCTGGCAGGTCGAGTGTCGTGGTGGGGAAGCCGCCGCCCTGGAACTGCGCTGGTTTTATTTTTTCCTAGGTGTGTATCAACAACACTTGTGTCCCGCGCTCAGTCCTGGGGTCCGGCTGCGACAGCGCCGTGAAGTGCCACGGCCACGGCGTAAGTCACGGCGCGGGGCAGCCGAGGGCAGAGGGTCCTGCAGATTCGCTGTGGCTCACGCGGGAATTGGCCGAAGGCTCGTTTGGGATGGGTGATTATAAAATCACGGCCGATACGTGGAGCGAAACCGTTTGAACTGTTGGCCCTGAACCAAATATCGTAATATAATGGTTTTTATTTGTCGGAACGAAGAATTTGATGGTTTGATTGGTTCACAGAGGGGGAAGAAGAAGAAAGCGAAATTGAAGGAACGTGGAATTGAGGGCAGGGGAGGTCGAGCTAAACGTGGCGAGGCTGCAGGGAGCGGTGTTGGGGTGGGTGGAGGCTGCCGGGCTCCGACAGCCAGGGCGAGCTGCTCTCTGCTGCTGGTCGGATAGAAACGCAGGCGGGATTTGCGGGAGGGTGGTGTTTTATCCCTGTGCAATGCCCCGGGGCTCTCAGAGCCTGCACTTCGTGCTGTGTTCCTTGCCTGATGCTCTTCCTAAGCTGACCGTGTGGCCTCCTCCCAGCCGCACCAGTGGCAGCGAGGCCGGTGCCAGCCTGGGCAGGGGAGTCCGTTGTGTGGATTCATTGCAGACTTTGACCACCTGTCCCTGGGCTTTCCAGGTGTGCAACAATAAGGGACGTTGCCACTGCCACCCTGGCTGGCAGCCGCCCTACTGCCTCCGGAAGGGGTCCCGGCAGGGGGGAGGCGTCGACAGCGGCGTCCAGGTGACGGACCGTGGTTAGTACCCGCAGCAGAGGTGGGAACAGGCTCTGGGTTGGGGTCCCAGGGGTGGGATTTGGATGGGCGACAGTCCCATGCCCTGCCCGCTGGGCTGTCTCCTGGCAGGCTACTCCCCACTGCAGCTGCTGGAGGGCACGACGCTGACCTGGCTGGTGCTGAGCGCCGTCCTCCTCCTGTTCATCCTCACCCTGGCCGTCAGCTTCATCCTCAGCCAGCTCAGGGAGCAGTAGCTCCAAGGCTTGGAGAGGTGAGCGGGGGCCTCCCCACCACAGGATCCCTGAGGGGGGGACATGGGGAGCACAGGATGGGGCCACAATGTCGCCCTGGGAGGGCGGAGATGATCCTTGGGGCTGAGGTGATGCCATCACAGGGGTGTGGGGGGATTCCCGGGGTATATGAGGAGATTCCTCAGGGCTGACGACATCCCTGGGGCTGAGGTGCTGCTCTGTCTCTCTGCAGCTCTGCCACCAGGGAGGGCAGCAACTTCTCAGTGCCAGAGCTGGACCCAGAGCCAGAGCTTGACCCAGAGCTGAAGCTGGTGCATCGCGTGGGTGTCAATAAAGGTGCTGGTGTGTTTGTGTGTCTGGGCAGGGCTGGCATGGCCACGTTTCCTGCAGTGCCCTCAGACCTGCGCCCACGGCGATGCCCGTCTCGCTGCCCAGGCCCTTTCCCAGCCCTTGGCACCTCCACCCTCAGCTGATTTTCCCCCAGGAACGCTGTTTTATCAGGCCCCACTCAGAGCATCCTGCCAAACCTCCCTCGGATGGGGGAGACCCACCAGGCTGCCCCAGTAACCCCCGGCCACGGGGCCCCTGCCCCGCCAGGCGCCGGGCTGGGCGGCTCTCGGCGGCGCCGGGGGTCTCGGGCCATGGTGGCCAAGGCACAGGAAGAGCTCGGGGCGGATGCACGATCCCCGCTGTGGCCACAGGCTCCTTCCTGCTGGCGTGAGGCCGGAGGGAGGGTGGGTCGGGGTGGTGGTGCTGGAGGAAGCCTGGCTGATCAGAGCAGGCATCGCGCCAGGAAATCCCCTCGTTCCGGCAGCCCCCTCCCCGCTCTGGCTGCCGCCAACATGCCCTGGACAGACAAACCGCGGCGCTCACCCTCACGCTGAGAATCACAGAAACGTTTGGGTTGGAAAAGCTTTAAGCTCAATGAGTCCGACTGTTCCCCCAGCACTGCCGGGGCACCACTGACCCATGTCCCACAGCACCACATCTCCACGGGAATTGGTCAAAGGCTCCTCCAGGGATCGGGGGACTCCACCCCTGCCCTGGGCAGCCTGGGCCAGGACACAGTTTGGCATTGCAGGGTCCTGGGGAGGGCCAGAGGCAGAGCCAGCGCCCCTGAGTTGCCACCAGCCCAAAGCAGCCCCGGCTGCTTCGCTGCAGCCTCCCAGGGGAGCCGGGAGCATCCCTGCATCTCTGAGGGGCGGTCCCGGGGGGACACAGCTCACAGCAAAGGGAGCTCCCCTCAGCCTTCCTCATGAGTGGATGTCCACGGGGACGGAGATCAATGTTCGCTCCATGACAACGCCTTATCGGCAACCTTTACCCGTGTTTGCTCGGACTCCCTGGCCATTGGGCGTCCGGGCTCCGTCTCCCCCCGGGACAAGGTACGGCTCCTGCGGCCGGGACACGCGGTGCTGGCTCAGCACATACCGGGAGCGGGGCAGCCTGCACCAAGCCCACGTTGCGACCCCGCGGCCGGCACCCGGTGATGGAGGACAACGACAGCACGGAGGAGACCCCTCCGCCTCTGGCGCTGAGCAGGTTCCAGGTCTCCGAGGAGTACGGCTTCCTTCTTCCCCATCCTCTGGTAGGAGATGGCTGCGGCCCCACATCTGTGTGCGGCGGGAGACAGAGAAATGGAGGGGTGGGTGAGTGGACCTATGGTTGGGTTTCAATGTAACGCTGCTCAGTTCATACAAAGCAGTGAGGGAGGCACACGCTCTTTCACAGGGGTTTAAACTGGCTGCGGCAAGCGGCACGGGGAGAGAAGGAGCTTTGCGGTTCACACCCCGGCCTTGGCGTTACAGGGTTTCAGGGAGTACGGGGAGAGCAGCCAGGCTGCAAATCCTTGCTGGAAGCGGAGCCGTTTATCAGGGGGCTCGCTTCGCCGTGGGAGCGCTCAGGGACAGGCAGATACTTGTTTATCATCCACTAATTCGCGGTCACGCAGGCTGGTGTTACAAGAGGGGAGAGCCAGACATGAGCCGTTAGCCGCGATGTGCAAGGCTCTGTGGGCGCTGGGAGCCTGGGCTGGCGGCAGATGCTCCTCTCCCTTCCCAGGGAAACCTCAGCAAATGCTGCGGAGCAGGACAGAGAAGGGCCCCAGGTTCCCCTGGCCAGGCAAGGTCCAGCACAGCTCCCTCTGGGGCTGCCCAGCGAGTCGTGGCCCCGCTCCAGCCCTGTCTGGTGCCCCGCCGCCGTCGCTCCCGTGATTCCCTTTTCTCCCTGGCTCCTACAGCTCTCCTCCGTTACAGCCAGAGCCGGGGAGTTTGGGTGTTGTCCCTCAGCATCCCCGTGGCACCGTGCACGGCCACGCTCGGCATTAACTGCCCTCCCTCCCTCCTGCCTCTCTCCACGCAGACAGAGCTGCCGGCGCCCTACGGTCCCTGGATGGAGATCTCCCATGACCTGCCCCAGCTGATCGCCACCCATCGGCTCCGCTCCCGAGTTCACCAGGTACCGATCTCCTCTTTCCTGGCTCTGGAGCTCTTTCATACCTTGATCTGACGCAGCAAAAAGCAGGGGAAAGCAAACCAGCAGCAAAGCCTCAGCAAGGACTCGGGCAGACAGGGCTAATTCCACGCAAAAGAAAAGCACCAAGGACCCCTCCGTCGCGCAGGGATCAGCCTCTCGTGCAGGCAGAGGGACACCTCTGTGAGTTTGGGGTTTTTTTGTGGTTTATGCTCCATGGTCCCAAACAACAAGGGTGAATCGGTAGCAAATCCTGCAGGATAGGAGGGGGCAGGAGCTTGCGTGGTGGGGGCAAGGGCAGGGGGAAGCGCTGGGAAGGTCTCTCCCTGGCTGGTAGCGCAGCCCCAGCCCCAGGGGGCCCCTGGCATCGCCTGCGGTGCCCTTTGCTCCCAAGGGTCTCCCTGGCAGATGCCGCAGCTGAGCACCGGGCACCTCCGAGGGCGCGAGGAGCTGCACCTGGCTCACCTGGTGCTGAGCTTCATCACGATGGGCTACATCTGGCAGGAGGGCGAGGAAGGCACCGTCAAGGTAAACGTGGAGAAGGTTCATCTGCTCCCTGGGATCTCAGGGCTGGTGCTGCTCATCCCATGGGAACGAAGCCCCTTTCCTGAGGCTGCAGCAGGAGCGTGACCCCTCCGGCGCGGCTGGGTGGCTGTAGCTGGACACCTTTCACCAGTATCCATCTTCTCCTGTGCTCTGTGCCCTTCAGGTCCTGCCCCAAAATCTCGCTGTCCCCTTCTGGGAGGTCTCGCAGGCCCTCGGCCTCCCCCCCATCCTCAGCCATGCGGACTTTGTGTTGGCCAACTGGAGGAGGAAGAACCCAAATGGGTAAATGGGCAAACACGGGACGACCAAGTGCAGCTCTTCCCACGGTCGGGGCAACAGAGATGAGCTTGAGCAGGTCCCATCCAGCACAACTGGGACAAACAGTCCCCAAATCTCACCTGTTCTGCCCCCCAGAAATATTGAAAAACCATCCCTGGGGGTTTGGTCTCATGGAGAAGGTCTGGGGAAGGGTCTTGCTGGGCAGGAGGAGTGATGCTTCCTGGGGCCAGGNGGGCTCTCCTGGGCCAGACTTAGCCCAGCGAGTGCACGGGGAGAGTCGCGGGTCCCTCAGAACCAGGGCGGCCTCTCTTCCCTTGGCTCTGCCTCGGGTGCAGATAAAGGCTCTGCAGGGGGAGGATTTTGCTCCAAGGGCTCAGCGGGTGCTGGGGTGAGCAGGGAAGTCCTGAGCAAGCACCCTCATAACTCTGACTGGCTGTTCCTGCAGTAACCTGGACACCATCATCTCACTGCCTGGAGGAGAGAGCCTGCGAGGCTTCATCCTCGTCACCCTCCTGGTGGAGAAGGCGGCTGTGCCTGGGATTAAGGTATGATATCAGCGTGCCCTGCAGCGCTTTGCTGGCCTGGAAAGCTCCCGCAGGTACAAACCCATGAGCTGTGCCCATCCCCTGCACGGGGCGAGCTGGCGTGAGTGGCAGTGGGCGTCCAGAGCCGCTCTACACAGACATCCCAGCCCCCTCATCACTTCGTCCTCTCCCTCCAGCCCTCTCCTCCCCTCTCCTCTCGCAGGCCATCGTCCAGGCCATCCGCGCCATCCTGCAGCAGGATGAGGAGACCCTGCACGAGGCCCTGCAGCAGCTGGCAGAGGCCATCGAGGACATGAGCAAGGCTTTGAAACGGATGCACGGTAACGGCAGCCTTCGGCCGGAGGGCAGCTCGCGGCTCGCGTCCCCCCTTTGCCGCGCCCGTGGGATGCGTTATCATCAACGTGCTCGCACTTGGCCCATAAACCATCTCCGGAGGGATGGGGCGGAAGGAGGAGGGAGCAATCCAGGGGAAGCTCGGTGCTCCCAGGGGTCTGAGCAACCTCGTCTGCCAAGTCCTTCTTGGAGCGCAGATTCAGGTCCCCTCGGACGAGGGGAGCAGTGCCGCTTGGGAAGGGCTGATGGGAGGGAGCTAATTGCCTTTTGCCTGTGGTAACCTCCATTATCTGATTTCCTCCTAGACTACGTGGATCCAGCAGTGTTTTACGCCGTGATCCGGATCTTTCTCTCTGGGTAAGTGTGACGCCTTTCCCTCCAAAGCCACCGCGTCAGCAGCTCCAGGGCTGCGGGGAGCAGGGGATGCGCTGGGAAAGGGCAGCCCAGACAGGGCACGGGGTCCTCTTGATGTTGCTCCGTTACAACCCCATTAATTAAAGACCCCAATCCTCTCCAAATATTGAAAAAAGTCCATTGGGCAAGGCAGGAACACAGCCATGAGAGCCCAGTGCTGTGGGTTTTCTGTCCCTCACTGCCCCTGTGGGGCTGCGAGCATCCCGACCACTCTGCTCCCGCGCTTCTCGGTGGGTTCTATTTTTGTTTCTCTTCAGCATATCTCGGCATTCCTAAGTCAAAAGGCTCCGTGCATCCTGCTTAGGTCTCTCTCATTTTTCATCCAAGTTGACCTTGTCTTGATGGTCATCAGCCTGGAAAAACATGCCTTTTAAATTCCCTTCTACTTATAAGAACTTCCCACTAGTAAAGGTTACTATAAATACATCCCTGGGAGAGCTAAAAATATTATGGTATTTGATAATGAATCTATTTTCTCTGCAGTTTGTTCAAAATCTGCTCCAGCAGTCGAGCGGCCTTAGCCGCCAGCACCGAAAGCTTCATGAAACGGTGCATTCTTCAGAAGGTCGAGAGATATTTTTGTGCCAGGCACATTATCTCTCTGAAATCATGACTCCTCTTTCCATTTGTGAGCGAGCATTTGCCCGTTTCTGCACAGCAGGCGCATAAAGCTGGGTGACAGGGGCTGTGAGTTAATGGCGCGTGGGGGGAGGCACCGGCGCTGCCTGGGCTTGCCAGGGACCGTCCGCTTTACAAGAGGGAGGAAATCACATCACAGGCCGCTCCTCTGCCGAGATAAATAAAGGCAGGCTGTCCTGCGCTGTCTTTAAAGACATCGTCTCAAGAGTAACACGAACAGAGCAAAACCCGAAGGGCTCAGGAAAGCGTTGGGGTGGCTGCGGCAGCGGCAACCCGGCTTCTCCGAACCGCCGCCGGGGTTTCGAGGAATTCGTGTTAACAGCCACTATTGCCCAGACAAGTCCCCCATCGCCTCCTGCACGCCCGGAGCAGCTCCGCAAGTGCCAACCGCGACGTGGCGCCTGCCCGAGCCAGGAGCTGAGCCGGAGATGGAGGTGCAGGGAGGGCAGCTCGTCCTGGGCCACACCACGGGGTGCTCCCCAGCACCCAGCAATCCCACACAATGATCCCGAGCTCCCAGGCAAAGGGCAATGAAGGGTTTCTTCCTACACCCATGACCTTGTCGTGCGCCTTGACACAGGGTTTGATTTCCAAGTTTATCTCGCGTTTGAGGACAGCTGACAAGGCTGACCGAGGAGGGGAGATCCATGGGCCAGATCAGGAAGGTTCGGGAAGGCTTCAATCCATCTTGCCAGTGCAGGGTCCCTTCTCACAGCTCCCCTCCCCACCCCGTTGTCAGCCGCCCCCCAGCCTGACTGCCACGTCTCCCCGCTCAGCTGGAAGGACAACCCCGCCATGCCCCACGGGCTGATATACGAAGGCATATCCCGGGAGCCCGTGGCATACTCAGGAGGGAGCGCGGCGCAGAGCACCGTCCTTCACGCCTTCGATGAGCTCCTGGGGATTCGCCACAGCCAGGAGAGCAGTAAGTCACACGCTGCTCCTTTTTCCTGAGCAAATAAGGGGCGGGGGAAGAACCGAGCCAGAGCGATTGCCGTGGCTGTGCCCAGCTCTGCCAGGAGACGGCACAAGCGCCCGTCTCACCCCACCAAACCCCTGACAACGAGGCACAAAGCAGCGGGCAGGGGGCTGTGCAGGCTGCCGGTCCCACTGGGTGCAGGGGTCCCGTAGATCGCACCGGCATCGCTCCAGGCCGGCCGCTCTCTGAGAGCCTCAGGGTGCTTCAACCCACTTGCCCACAACTTATTTCTCCTTTGCTGGTGTCTTGCAGCCGCCTTCCTGCACAGGATGAGGGACTACATGCCCCCGCCCCACAGAGCCTTCGTGGAGGAGATCCACCGCGCACCCTCCCTGAAGCAGCACGTGCTCTCCTCCAGCGACCAGCGGCTCCGCGCGGCTTTCAACCGCTGCGTCTCGGCGCTGGCAGACTTCAGGTCCTGCCACATCGCCGTCGTCACCAAGTACATCACCATTGCGGCAGCCAAAGCCAAGGCCGAGCGGGCAGAGCCTGGCGCCAGGGCTGGCCCCTCCGCGGGGAAGCCTCCGTCCGCGCTGGAGGCCAAAGGGACCGGTGGGTCCCCCATCTTCATCTTCCTGAAGAGCGTCAGGGACAGCACCAGGGAAGGGATGATACGTGCCTGACTTGCCCCAAGGATTCGCAAGGTGCTACTCAGAGGGGTGCAGGAGGCCAAAGGTGTCTGCAGCGCACGAGCCAAAATCCGGCCACAGCGACCTTCGCCCCAAACCTCCTCTCAGCGGCACCGTCCCTGCCCGCGCCCCTCTGGGACAGGGCAGTGTGCTCTGGGCTGCTGAGGGAGGGGAGCGCTGCTGCTGCGAACCCCCGAAAGGCACGCAGGGAGCACGGCGTCCTTCATGGCACCAGGACAGGCACAGCATCCTTCATGGCACCAGGACAGGCACAGCATCCTTCATGGCACCGGGATGGGCACAGCATCCTTCATGGCACCAGGACAGGCACAGCACCCTTCATGGCACCGGGACAGGCACAGCATCCTCCATGGCACCATGACGGGCACAGCATCCTCTCATGGCACTGGGATGAGCTCAGCGTCCTTCATGGCACCAGGACAGGCTCAGCATCCTCCATGGCACCGGGATGGGCTCAGCATCCTCCCGCAGCGCCGGGCAGAGCCGTGCCCCGCCAGCCGCTGCCCCCGGACTAATAAACCCTGGGTTCTCCAGCCCAGCCGCGCTCCTGCCTCTGTCACCAAGCCGCGGTCCCGGCCGGTCTGTCGCGACATCGCGGCGCTTCCCCATCGCGAGGTGGCGGCACTAACCCGCGTTTGGCTGCGCTGCAGCAGCCGCGGAGCGGTGGGGAGGGAGGGAAAGCAAAGAGCAGCCGGGGCTGGGGGAGCCCTGGTGCGTCCCAACCCCCCCAGGCACCCTCAGCAAGTCTCAGCACCCCTCCAGCCCGAGCAGCCTGGGCTAAAGGCAGGCTCCGGATTGCCCAGCGTTCCCCAGTTAAGGTTTGTGTGCTGCAATGCCCGCTCCCAGTTTGGGGATCAGGCAGAGCTCTCACGTAGTGGTGCCTGCAGCGCGTCCAGGATTACTCACAGGGGAAATCTGATGACAAACCCCAACTCTCCCGGTGTAGGAACGATGCTGAAGTCACCCAAACCCAGCTAGGAGGGGAAAGTGGAGGAGAGAAGCAGGCAGAGCAGGGCGTGCCAAGGAGGCTGGTGTTCACCTGGAGAGGCTGCGCTAAGGCGCAAGGTGAAGCTCTTCCTGGCCAACGTTATTGCAGCTCCTGATTTATTAAGGCCTCAGGATGTCCCAGGGGCAAAGCTGCAACACTTGGGCACACACGGGCTTCACTTTCCTTGGTCTCAGTGAGCAATATTTAGCTGTAGCAGTGGACACAGGGTCGTACGGTTTTCTTGAGGTGCCGGGAAGGGAAAAACACCTCAGACAAAACCACGGTTGTTGTGAGGTGTCTGCAGCAGACCAACACCCAGCCTGATGCCAGCTTCAGCCCAGGACCTAACGCAGAGGCTCCTGCCATCCAGACACTGCAGCGGATGAAGCGAGACCAGCGAAGAACCCTCTCTGCAGCTCGTCACAGCTGCCAGGGCTCCCTCCTGCTCCCCCGGCATCGCTCCCTGGCCTGTGGCCGCAGCACTGGGCTTGCCTCACCCCACCGTCCAGGGATGGGTGCCCAGATCTTTGCAAGAAGAGCAGCGCCAAAGCTTTTTTCATACTGCCAGGTGCCCAAGATGCCCTTTTACAGTGCGAGAGCACCCCCAAATTCCTCGGAATTGACACGTTTAGGGAAATCGGGCCATATGGCTCCGTGTTTTCCTGCCCAGGGTTTGCTGGCATGGCCACCAGAGGCAGGTTTCACACCCAATCAGTGTCTCGGTGCAAAAATAGCTCTGGCAGTGCCACTTCTCCTGCACTATCAGAAGAGAGTCAAGGTCCTTTGAAAAGAGGCTTTGTTCCCACAAGGGCAACAAAAAGCTCAGCACACGGCAGCTTGAATTATTAAAGCTCTTTGCTAAATTTTATTTTGTGCCCTCTTTTGAAAGGCAGTCTTAAAACTGGGGCTTAGGAGGAGATAACTTCAGTAAACAACCTACGGGAACATGTCAGCACCTTTAAATCTTTGCCTGGCAGCCCTCATTCCACTTGATCTTCATTTCTGAGTAGCTGCTGCATATTTTATGGAGGAAATATTTCATTCCGATGATTGTCCTGGTCTATTACATTTCAGACCATTTCAGGAAATCAACAAACTTGGAGATGTGGAGGGGGAAAGGTCGCTGCAGCTGTATGAAAAATACCGTCAGGAGTCGCGGGGAGCTGGCGCTGCAGGGGGACGGGTGGGCTCCGTGCACGCCACGCCTGCCCGAGCCCACACTGGCCAGCAGGGATGCTGGCACCAGGAAGGGGCAAAGGGCCCACAGAGGGGATTTTGTTGCTGCTGCGAACCCAGGTGAAGCCCCAGGACTCTTCGCTGCACACGCTGTTCCTGCCCCGGGCTGGCAGAGTCACAGCAATGCTCCAGCTCAGGAGGAAGGAGAGGGGATTCGTGGTGCCTTGGAAGAGAAAAAGGGAGCTGGGAAACCAGAGGAGAGGTGCTGGGGGGCTCTGGAGAACCAAGAGGTACCCTGCACTGGCGGGCATACTCACCCTCACCACACGAATTTGGGGAGATGAGGAAGGTGCTTAAAAACCTCCACAGGAGCTGTCAGGGCACGGTGTTCCCAGGCTGGCGAGGGCTCACCACACCTGAGTTCCCTTTACCAAACACTGAGAGACGCATCCAGCAACAGTGCACTCATGAATCAGACCGAGCTACTTTAAAGCCGGACCCAGGGAGGATCCTGCCGAGCTCGCCGCACCCAGGCAGTGATGCACAGGGAGGCACAGACCCTTCCCGTCTCCTCTCCTGGCAGGTTGGGACAGCTGCTTCCCGGGAGCTTTGATTTCTCTCTCTTTCCAAACCGCTGATCACAAGAGGCAGACGTCTCAGGTCCCAGGTGCATTATGACTGGAAGCACGTTGCATCTAAATAATTTACACCTGCACCTAAAAATGCCACGCGGCGTTTGAGAATAACGTGGTGCTCGGCATTCATCTGGTGCGCTGCCATCAGGGACTGCGCTGCGATGCAGCGCCCGCAGCGGGGCTGAGGACCCCGGGTCCCACTCTGCTCTGCTCTGCTCTGCTGGGCTCCTTTCAGCAGGTTCTGGAAGAGCCTGGGATGCGCGGGGTGGCCTGACCCTCCTGCCACAGGGGAGATATGAAGAGCAAAGGAAATTCGGAATAAAGGTGTGCCACAGTCACAGCCCAGACCCCAGCAGGGACAACCAGAGCCCGGAGGACAGCCAGACACCTTCACTGCTGCCTGCAGGGAGGTGGGCAGAATTCAGCTCATTTCTCCCCAGGCTCCACATGAACGAGGATGGGATTTTGCACCGTTTCCCAGAACCCTGCAGCATCTGCTGGGACAGATGCCTGCCAGGGAGCGGATGGAAAACCAAGAGGGATGTGGCAGCCCTCGGTCACGATCAGAACGGGAGCTACGGACCCAAATTAGCACCACCTACACAGAAAACTCTTATCACTGCAAACAGAGGCCCTGCCCCTGCAGTGCTGATGCACAACGTTCCATTGCGACTCTGCAGCTGGGGAGCCGCCCGGCACCCCGGCACTCCCAGCACCGGTCTGGGGGTGTCCACCTTCCTGACACCTTGTTGCCCTCTTTACTGAGCAGAAGCTTCCTCCACAGAGTCTGGGGGTCTGACTGATGTGATGGAGAGGAAAATCCATCGTGGGGGATGTTGGTGCACGGGGTGTTTCAGAGCTCTCTGCTGTGGCTCACAACGGCACCCAAGGAAGATCCCCTCTCTGCCGGCTCCCTGGCAGTGCCCAGCACCCCAACGTCGTTTGTCTCTGCCGTTCCCCCTCTGACTGTTGCTCCCTGTGCCTTGCCCAGCCTGTCGTCACCATCCCACCCACGCTGCTTGCTCAGACTTTCCGTCCTGCTCCTCGATTGCTTCAGCCTCTGGTTCCCTCCTCGCCTTGCGCGGGTCTCACCCAGGTCACCTTCCACCACTGTGAAAAGTTCCTGAGATGCCTCTGGGCACTCGCAGCCACTTCCCAGCGGCCGAGCTGCCGGCCCAGCTCCCCAGGGTCCCTGGCAGACACAGCCAAGCGCTTTGCTGTGCTTTTGTCCTCGTGAATATTTGAAATCAAACAAGAATACAAACATTTGGATTCTAGACACTTCCCAACCTCGACCTTATTTATCATACTTGGCTCTGCTCCTGGAACTGGGGCCAGAAGAGGCTCTGAACAATTTAAGTTATTTAACATGCTGTGCATGGATCAATCTCACTCTCCCCTCTAGCCACAGGTTTCCCTTTGTGGCTTGCTACACTCTTATTATGTCCATCAATATCCAAGTAATTAAAATCTCCTATTATTCAGGTCCTGGCTGCCTTATGAGTTGCTCATAAACTATAAAACGCTTC
This sequence comes from Todus mexicanus, assembly GCA_013389965.1. Classification (NCBI taxonomy): domain Eukaryota; kingdom Metazoa; phylum Chordata; class Aves; order Coraciiformes; family Todidae; genus Todus; species Todus mexicanus. The sequence goes on along the minus strand of WEIS01032582.1, from coordinate 5,171 downwards.
ATGATCAACCTTCTTTAAGTGCCCGGGAGGTCTGCAGCCCCATCTCAGGATCCCCTGGCTGCTGTTAGAGCCCTAAATGTCCCGTTTCAACCATCACTTGCTCCAGCCCGAAGTGTGGCTGCCATCCCTCTCCACACGTTCCTGTTCTGTGCCAGGATTGCTCTTTTTAATCCCCACCTTCCTCTGTCTGCTGGCAAGCTTGTCTCAGAGCAATCCCTCCCAGCTCCTGCTCATCTCACGCAGCTGGAGGCGATGCTGAACCTGACGAACGCCCAGGAGCACCCACAGGTGGCCAGGTTTTAGACACTGACACACTGAATTTTGCCCCGCTCCACAACCACTCACCCTGGAGAAGCCCCCAGAGCTGTCACACAGCAGCACTGGCTGTCCCCGCACCCATCTTTTCTGGAGGGACAGTGGCTGGGGTGGTCACTTCGCATCCAGCCCCCCAGCAGGTCTCTGTGGAAGCAGCTGATGACTATCCCAGCTCAGCAAGTTGTGCTGGGCATGGACATCACAGCACGCTGGACAGGGTGAGCGCCACACGCGTGCCTGTGGTGGACACGTACCCACGGTGACAACACCTCTACAAACGGGTACTTGTCTCCTGGTTGAGCTCTCCTCTCCTGTGTGGCTCAGCCACGGGTCTCAAAGCAATTTATTAATATCAAACAAGTTTGCTCTGCAATTCCCCCTTGGGAGGGATGGAAAGGCAGAGGAAATAGTTGCCGCCACCTTCTTTCTGGTGCTGCCGCTTGCCCAAGACATGAGGTTGCATTGGGTACACACCGGGAGCACCGTATTCCTCTGGACGCTGGACCTGGCAGGAGTACAAGAAATGCAAAGAGCTTTATCTCTGCCCAGGGAATTACTCACCCCGGCAGGAGCGACTGCAGTCCAGATATGATTAAAGGCCATGACTCAAGGCAAAAAGTGCTAATTACAGCACGGAAGGAGAAGGAGGAGAAAGGAGCTGCTAAATTATGCCTAATATGGAAGGGGAGTTAGGAACAGATTGAAAAGCCATCGCTGCAGAGGTGATGGACATAGGGCTGTCCCAGCCCAGGGCCACCGGCACCGCTGTGCTGGGGACACGCCGGACACGGCCCCGGCGAGGCAGCCACAGATGTCTTGCCAACATTGTTCTTGTTCTGCAGTTTGCATTATCCTGTTCCACGGGCAATTTTGTCTGCTCCTTGCCCAGGTGTCCCTGGGACCTGCCAGCCCAAGCCCGACGAGCCTCAGAGCAACCTTCTGTCAGGGAAGGGACGGGTTTATTTCTGCTCTCTGTGTGACCCTCAGTAAATCTCTGTGATTCTTCTGTGGTTTATCTTTAGACCTGGTTTAGACCAGGCAGGGAAAGGTCTCTACCCCATCTGCTAATGGGGTGAGGATCCCTCTCCTGCTCTGCTCCGCTCCATCACCTGCAGCCACCTCCGTTGCTGAATCCTGATGCTTCCCTCTCTTCTGCTGGCTGGTCGCTGCAGAGTGTGATCTGTACAGCCGCAGAGCCAGCACTGAAAAGGTGCTGGGGTGAAGGGACGAGGGACAAGGGACAACACACTCACACCTGACATTTCTGCTTGCCGGGGAGCTGAAGGACCGATGCCAGTCCTGTTTCCCCGTGGACAGCCAGCGCTGGGAAATGGCACCAGTGTAAAGCAAGTCACCAGCTGGAACAAGATCCAGAGGGACCTTTGGGAAAGGGCTTTATTTCAAGCCCCGAAGTCCCTGACGCGTGGTGAGCATTTATAAAACGTTGCACTGTTAGTGCTGTTTGGAAACAGAAGGAGCAAGAGACCAGAATATTAGCACTAGAGTAAAACCAGCTCTGCATGGGGTAAGCACAGCTTGGCAACAAGCCAAAGACAGGTTCGACAAAGGTATTTGACCTCGTTTTAGGTTTATGAACATCACAGTAACTGCAAGAGCATCGCCCGCAGCCCTGCGCCGAGCTCTCCGCCGGCAACGCGAGTGTCTCCGTTGGCAGCCAGAGCTTTATGGGTTTCTGGGACACAGCAGAAATCACTTTCCTGTTTGTAAAACGTGCAGCAGAAACACAGCGTGTGGCAGGATATAGAACTGGGTGGGCAGCCTCGTCTTTACGGCCTTTTTTCATCTAGAAACACCATCAAGAAACCTCTAATGATGGTTTTAATTCCCCCCCTTCTGGGCATCCTTTCACCTGCAGCAAAGGGAAGGAGATGGGGTCCCGGTGCCCAGGGACAGCACTGGAGGGGGGTGGCTGGGAGGGTCTTCTGAGCAGCTCCTGGGCTGGTCACAGCCGAGAGGGGAGGTGATAAAATCCACAAGCTCTCTGAGACCAGCGTTGTCTACTTCTGTGTTTACTGGGAGACAAGCACAGCGGGTTCCTGGTTTATGGCGACGTGCTAGGGTAATTTGAACAATAAATACCACGAAGAAAGTGCATTATTATGAAATATGGGGTTTTCCAATAAATAAATCATGGCCATTATTTGCATGTATAATACCAAGAGAATGTCTCTAGCACAGCTGGTGCTGACTGGAGTGTCTGGCACAAAGATTTGCAATACGCCAGCATCCCCTTCCCTTACATTGCCTCTCAGTCCAGCTCCGTTGGGTTCTCATTTGGGGATTCAAGGGGCAGACCCCATTTCTGCAAACCTTTTCTCACAAGCTGTGCCACCTTTGCCACGTGGCTCCTCTGGGCAGTGCTGCAGAGGTGCCACCCTCAAGGGCCTGGCCTGAGCCCCAGCCACGGGGCGCCCGTTCGGTCTAACGAGGGGAAAGCGGGTGGGTGTCTGGGAATGATGTTCCCCCTCTTGGAGCAGATTCAGGGCAGAAAGCAGAGCTCCATCGCCGCCCCAACGCCTGTTTGCCCAGTTAGTCACCGCCACCCGGGCAGCCAAGGGCAAACAAAGGCGCTGGCGTTCCAAGCAGCACCGCCAGCCTCTGAGGCGATCCTAGCACTAACCCAACCCGCACCCAGCTTCGCAAGAGCTCTGTCAAACCCGTTTCGTAGAAGACAAAAAAAAGAGGGGAAGAAGACAAGGCTCTGCTATTATTGCAGCAAGAGACTGTCTCATGCTGGGCTCTGCTGCTAAATATATTCTATGTTTACTGTACGCAAGAACAGTAGGAAGCCTTCCGAAAAGGCACCGGGATTGCTCCGATTTTTTTTGGCAATCAATCAGGGCTGGTTTGAGCCATTTTTATCCTGACGCAAGTGGAAAATATTTTCCTGGTTTAATTTCTACCGATCAAAGACATTTCCTCAACAGAGAGGAGCCCCATGGCCCTGCAAGGAGAAGACATCCCCGAGGAAACTATTTCATGGAGGAGACTCGGGGCCCGGCTTGCGCGCAGCAGGATGCCTGGCGAGCAGACGGGGCGAGTCAGGACACGAGTCCTGTAAGACCAGGAGCGATTAGCAAAGCCATTAATCCTTTTTCTTCCCAATTAATTTGCTATACAAGAGACCGTCTTGGTGTTTACCCCCATGGTGGCCAAACACAGCACCTGAGCGGATCTGGAGGCCGCTGCTGGGCGCGTTGGCTCACGGGGTGGACAGAGGTGTGGGGAACAAAGGGGTGGTGCATGTGAGGGCAGGGCACAGGTCTGACCCCCGAGGTTTGCGGGTGAAGTCCTGCCTGCGAGGGGGGCAAACACCGTTCCCTCTGCTGCACCCCCGCGTTCCGCAGCTGCTGCTGTCATGAGAGACGCCTGTGGAGGGGCAGAGGTTTAGGGTCAGGTATCTACTGGATTTTGTTTACTTTCTTTGTAAGATTTCCCTAAACAGCATTGGGAAAGACTCCTTCCATGAACCTCATCGTGGTCGGAACTGACTCAGCTTTCTGCACAGGGAGGGTTTGGGAGACAAGCTCACCAGCCTCGTTAACTTGACGTCATGCCCAGCACTGTTTACTGACAGACAATGTATATTATTTTGGCTTGTGCCCCGCGTCAGAGCAGCGACCACCCCCACAACCCATGATAATACTCAAACCTTCAACTGCCCTTTCCCCTTTTCCCTGGCCGTGCAGGGGCAGAACCTGCACTGTTCTTCCAGCCTTCATCCACACTGCTCCCAAAATCGGTGCTGGATCCCCAGCAAGGCTCAGCCAGACCCTTGTGACGGGCAGATTTCTCTCCCGAAGGCAGGCAGAAACACAAATCTGATTTACTTCTCCCAAGCAGATACCAACAACTTCAGAGCACAAACTGCAAACTGGGCTGGTCTCTGGTTTGACACGGGATGGGTGATGGATCGAGCGGGTGCAGTCGTAGCTCATACACTCACTGAGCTGTTTGCTGATCAGCCAGGTCTCTGGCAGAGGGACTGCAAAGCACTTTTAACCATTCCTATATTCATCCACGCAGCACAATCTCTCTCCTCTTCCCTCCCCTCCTACACAGACCTGAAATAACTTGCAGTTCTAAACCAGTTCTGTTTTGTTTGAGCTGCCTGCATAAATAACCCGACCAAAATACCCATAAACCAGCACCGACACTTGACAGGGATTCAAGGGCACATCTCAAGAACAAAGACAAGGCTCCCTTGTAAACAAGGCACCGGGCACTTAGATTGTAATAATTAGGACATGTGATTGTTCAGAACCATCTAGAAGGCGTCACTGCAAGAGCTAAAGAGGTCTGAGAGCAGACACTGTCCAAGGGCTGCTGCTTGGAAAGCCACGGGGGATTTCCCAGGTCTGTGTCCTGCTTCACACCTGATGATTCCAGGGCTGGTGGGGGTCTCTGGCTGGCACAGACCTCAGGCAGCGACGCCAGCCCGGTGCCCAGCGCTGCCAGCCTCACCTCTGTCCCAGAGATAGGCTTTACAGCCGTGCTATTGCTCTTTGGAGTGGGAGCTGACGTGCGTTGCCGATTGCAATTTGCTGGGGAAAACAACTGCTGGCGGAAGTTCAGTAACCTGCTGTGACCCCATGAACAGCCACAACGGTCCTGGGAACAATCCGAGCCCAGCTCCAGTGGCTGCGTGGGTCTCAGACCTGTGCGACACCCGTGCAACCTCTGCAACACCCGGGCAAGTCCTTGTGACACCCGTGCGGAGCAGCTGCCGTCCTCCCAAGGCAGCAGGGGCACAGCCAGCCCCACATGTGCCCTGGGGGAACCTGCAACGGGGCTCCAGCATGTGAAAAACAGCCTCCAAACCCCCATATGCAGCC
>WEIS01032581.1:0-12555 GCA_013389965.1 Todus mexicanus | reverse complement strand
ATTATATAGATGGCCTGCTCAGTTTTACAGCTGGCAAACAGGTAAGGTTTATAAAATGTGTTTCATAAGCACCACATCCCATAACATGTATTCTGCAACAGGATCCTGTTTGTTCAGGGGAGCTAAATGATCAAAATTAGCTCTCTTAAGAGTCTTGTATTCTTTAAATATTATTAAGTCTATATACACGTGTGTGTGCATGTGTGTGTGTCTATATAGAGAATAAAAAAGAAGCTATGTGGAATACAGAGAACTTGTTGAAATGTTCATACATCTGCCAGCAAGTTTGCTGACAGTTTGGGTTTTTTTAATATATTTACACAGCTGTAATATATATTTTTTTATGGGGATCGTTTTCCATCATTAGCTTTCCATAAGGTTAAGAACGTTATTCATAGATATATCTACACACAATGAGCCAAATTCTCTCTTAGGTCTAACAGTGTAAATCCAGAATCCCTCCATTAAAATCAATTGCTTTTCCTTTTTTTTTTTTTTTTTTCTTTTAACTTGTACCTGGTAACAGAGAGGAATTTGTCCTCTCCCAAGATCCCAGCAAGACTGTTGACCTTCTGTGCTCAAGCAGATAATCTGCTAGCCACTTCTGTATCAGAACTCTGGAAACGACCTGCCGGCTCTTAGTGCATTCTGAAGTCATATGCTTCAACTGATAAGGTGATTGGAATTGGTCTTTCTGAAAGCAATGTCCAAAGGCTGTCTCTAGGACTGTTTATAATTCACAAGTGCTGCTGCTCTCTCATCAGTGTTTAAAAAGAGTCTAGAATTTCCCCAGGTATTTATTCCTCTCAACTACAACCCAGATGCACACTTTAGCCACACCTGGGACAAATTGCCATTAAAATGTCATTAAATTGTGGCTCATGATATGGGCCTGAAACTGATCTTACTTTTGCAAGTGGAAATGTTTTGTAACTGTTCTTCAGTCATTAAAAAGTAATTCTAGATTTCTGCTGTCTTCATGGAGACCGGAATTAGTTCTTCTTCATCGAGTTGTTCTTTTTAACTAATATGGTTAGACAAGTTTTTAGAGCAAACATTATTTTTCAGCTGTGTCAGGAGATTTTTAAAAGCTACCTTGTCACTTGTGTTAATGTGGCAGCTTTATGACTGTAGGGATGCTGTCTCTCAGCAGCTCCCACACTGCTGTTTCTTTCCACTACAAGAAAGTCGATGGATAAAACGGAGCTGGGAAGGACTAAATCATGCTGGAGGCCCAGGGCTTTCCAAAGAAAGTAAATTGTACTGTTTTCAGTGTTACGTTAAATTAATTATGGATGAAGGAATAGTCAAATTTATCTGAGAAATTTGGGACACACTTCTGTGATATATGAACAAATTAAGCAGGTGTAAAGCCTGGTTAAAACTGTCTAAACTGAATGATATCTCTATCAAAGCAATTTTTTAATTTTCTTTTTTTTTTTAAAGCTAGTTATAAAACAGTAAGTTCCCACATGATACAACATTCCATCACATTGCAGGACAAATTGCAAGACAAACACCGAAATCACTGAAGTGAATTAGACTGGAAACTATCTTCTACAGGGGCCAAATCATCTCACATATTTCTCTCCTACCAGACAGAGCTAAACCTTAACGCCCCGCTTCAAGTCTTTCAGCAAGGCTGGAGTAAGTCCCAGATAGGTTGCTAGATTTCCAGTTTAGTAGGGGACTTACTTTCAATACAAGAACATACAACCTGTATCCACATTTTCTACACATTTTTAGTAGAAGTCGCTGAATTTGAGATTGAAGTCTGGGCAGTCCTCCAGCCTCCTGCAGTCTGCTCTGCCTAGTATGCCCCTTGCAACCTCCAACCACTTCAGGGACAGCAAAAGGACATAAGCAAGGAGACAACACTGGGAACTAGAAAACTGTTACTGGGTGCTCAGGACAGTACCTGGGTGGCAGCAGCTGAACAACAAGTGGGAAAGATGAGGATGTCCAGGTGTGAGGTGGGCCTGAACAATCTTATTGTTGCCCAGTGAGCTCTGAGTGCCAGGCTGCTCCTCAGGCTTGGCTGCATCTGCTGTCCAGAGTTGGGGCTATCTGCAAATCCCAGCTATCTTCAAGATCTGTTATAGCTTGCCTGAGCAGAATACCCTGTTCAAAGATATCCTGTGGACTGGTTACACACCACTTTCTGTCATATACAAAGGAAGGGGGAGGATTTTTCAAGGAAAGGTTCTTAAAGTCTGTGACAAGGTAGTAAGAAAAGCAAGCATAAACTCCCTCAAAAATAATAGTAACTGTGTGAGAAATTCTTCAAGTGTTTGTATAGTGTAGCCCTATATAATGTTACAGGCTGTAGTCCTGAATGTTGTAATCTTAACCATACACCAGCATGTGTTTTTAAATGTAATGCATTTTCATGTCCTGTTTGCATTGGACTCACTACTGTAGGTCCCTGCAGGACAATCTGTTTACAAAAGAGATTACCAAAAATAAAAATTGCAAAATGAAGTGGTGTAAATTACAAAAATGAGAGGAGGAATGCCTTGCTCCGGAAGTTTTTGCCACAAGTCCAGATATAAACAAGGCCAAAGGGACTCAATATAAATCAAGTTATTTTCCTATTACCTCAATAAGACAGAGCCTCAATAGCTATCCTGGCCTTATTTTACAGGCTATATAACCTAGAACTAGTTTAAATCTACTTTGATTCCATTCATAGATCATGAAACAGCTATAGTGAGGTGGAAATTTTTTATGCTGTATTCTTTCTAGATGTAAAATAAAAGCTCTTATAAAAAACAGTTCTTGCTTATCAGTCATTTGTCTCTCCCTTTCTACAAGCCTAGCAAGAAAAGGTAACAAGAAAAAGACTGAGCTCTGGCTTTTGCATTGACTTACAATTACACATCTATTATCAGTGGGGAGAACATTGAGTTTTGGTCTCTGTTTTTCTCTTCCACCCTCCACCACCAATTTTCAAATTTATCACACTACACATTTACAGTTACGTATGTGCTGCTCTTGCTTTAGCTTTTTTTTTTTTTTTTCATCCTATCTGTTTAGTTATTCGCCCAAGCTTAAACCCTCCTGGACCATGAAAGTGTCACATTTGTCATCCAGGATACTGCTGAACTATTACTACTGTTCGTCTTATTCCTTTTCCTGCTTTAAGTAATTTGGGCACCACTTGAGCATGTCCTTACTTTCTCTTACAGTTGTATATAGCAGTCCTGTTCCATATCAAGGTCCCTTTAACCTAAGTGTTGTTCAACTAAATAGGGTATAGCTATACAGCACAGCAGAATGCAAGGAACTAGGAGACAATATATATCTTTGTCAATGTGCTATTTGCCTGGGTTAATTTGCTTTCACAACAATCGTAATGGTCAAACACTGTGCTGATGTTAGTGATTCTGGGTTTGAGGTATGTACAGAACTGTTTAGGACTTCAAACTAGTGCACCATGGCACTTTGCGTATTGATAGGAACAATCGCTGCTTCAAAATTACTTACAGATTGAATAGGCAAGACAGAAAAAGGGTACACAGAGAACAAAGGCACAGAAAAGAGTATCTATGGCCCAGCCACAAGCCTGTTCCTGAGACCAAGCCTATGTGCTCATATTGACTACCCACCTGTGCTGCCCTAGTAGCAGAGATAGTCCTGAATACACAACTACATTGTGAGACATAATTCAGTCATGCAAGCTCACACCCTTCCTAATTACTTTGTGCAAATAGTCTCATGAGTGAAGTATTGTTCACATCAGCAGTTGAAGGAAAGAAATATAAGCCCTTCTTGTTTCAGCAGCTCTGGGCTACAAGCCTAATATGAGATAGCTTTGTGCAACAGCAGGTCTGGTTATCCATAAGGTCCCCCTCATTGCTGCATTGCTACAGACCCTGACTACAAGAAAGAAACCTGCTAGAATAAGGTTTTCCCACCTCAGGCAAATGATACACTCTGTTTTGTAGGTAGAAATTAATGTAGATAAGATAATTATTTTGTCCCTTAGCCATAATACCTGCTGATCAATCCTAGGATCTACTGTGCTCCTTGCTGATGGTTGTAAGGTGGCATGGTAAGTGGATCCTGTGCTGGCTGACAATACTGCAGTAGTAGATGGGTACTATCATAATCACAAAGTATTGGGTAACCACCACCTTGCTTTGCTGTTCAGGAATTAACTCTTCTCTACAGATTAAGGACCAAATTTTACTGCAACCAAACTCCCTGGTTTTGTGCTGCCTCAGACAGGACTCTGGCCTGAGCCTGGCCCTACAGATGCTTTTCTGAAAGGTTCAAAATAATATAAACCTGTGAAGACTTTACTTCATTTTAGAAAAATTGACCACTGAACATAGGTGTTCAGTTCATCATCAAGAAATGCAAACTACAGACAAAATGAGCTTAATGATTCTCATTTGTTATCCTGTAAAGATTAGTACTGTGTAATATGACCAACCATATAACTGGGATTTTTCACTGTGACTGGAAAATCTTTTCGTAAGGGCCTAATCAATACTCATCCACAAACACATACATATTATTGGGGCTTTTTCCTTAAAAAAATGATAATTTGAAAAAGCGATATACTAATTTTTTGTGGAGAAAAGTGGTCAGTTGAGATTATGTGCAGCAGCAGAGAAATATAAGGGCTGTTTACTACAACACACATGTCACAAAAACTACTGATACCCAGCTGAGCATCTGATTTCTCTGTGTGCAGAATGGTCCACTGGGTGCAGGTAAATGCAAAGGAGAATACAAAAATGTGCAGTCCTTTGTGGGTGAATAAGAAGATTCTTTGAAATTCAAATCTGACACATATTTCAGAGCTCAACAGAAGCAAAAATCAATTCTCAGATTACTCTTCTTTCTAGCTTTGGATGAACTTGAAAGGAGAGCTGACATCAGCATGTACAGACAAGTCCACAATCATTTCTGGGCCCTTTGCATTTCCAGGAACAGGCAAAAACAACCAACACAGAGGAAATGTCCTTGGCAAACAGAGCCAGAACATTGTCTCCATTTTCTTACTCCTCTCACCTACCTCAAGGAACTGACCCTTGGGAGACTATTACTGCTTCGTAAAGCTCTGACTGAATAATTGTCCCCTGGGGAATGTTAACTACAGATTCTAATGAGAACAAAGACAACGTGGGCCTACCTCCCACACCAGCAGCTCCAGGATCAGAGAAGTACAGAGATGCATGTTATTCCTCCCCTCCTCACCTTCCTTCCAGGCAACAAAACCTCTCTGCACTTGGCTAGTTGGGAAAGAAAGAGGAGGTGGAGAGGAAGGTGCAGAAGGAAGAGCACTTGGTTGTTTATCCACAGAATTTTCTCGTTAGATTAAGGCCACAGGATCATTGCTCAAGCAAAACCCAGGGCTCATATCTGAAAGTGTTAAACCGCATGGTCAGCTTTGCAGGTGAAGCCTGAGGTTCTGCTGAGGCCCTGGGAACCTGCCCAGGCCAAGGACCTGCTCCTACACATTGCTCCACAAAGAGCAGTGGAATCCATTGACAATGGCACAACATCATCTACTCTTAGCCATGTGACACTGAGAGTAGGCTCCTGTTCTTACCCATCCTATGGGTCATATGTCTGGGAACTGCACCTACCCTTCAGACTCTAGCCCTTACAGAAAATGTTCATGTACCTGAAGTTCTTTGAAGACTATGGGGCAGCCATTTTCAACATTAAATGCCATTCTCTGTGGTGGAAAATGTTTTGTGGAAAGTTTATTCATGCTTATTCCTGTTTAACTGGAAAAGAAACATATAGTGCTATATTTTGATTACCTAAGTGATGCAGATGCATTTAGAAAAGAGATTGTCCCAGCAGCAGGGGCTTTACAGTCTCTTCCCACCACTTCATATTCTGCTTTGAGCAACATCCAAACTGAATTCAACATTTGTCATCCTTTTCCTAGTGTCGTTATGAGACAATGGTTCTCTTACTCTAAATCTTATCTGCCAAACTGCATTTTTTGTATTTTCCTCTGACTGCACAAGTCACATGAAATCAAAGGACATGAGAATGTAGTAAATCTTTTAGAGCTTAAGATCATAAAGTGTGGGGTTTTTTTCATCAATTGACTTTATTAATGCTCTGTAGTCCAAACTGGATTTGAAATTGGAGTAACACTCACTAACAACAAAAAAAAATGCACTGTGAGGAATATTTAGGTTATTAATATCTATTCATTTTCACTTAAAATAACAGAGGGAGATGAGCTGTACAACAAAGAGTGGGGAGAAAAAACAATCTGTTTATTTCTCTCCTTCTCTCTCCTTGCTCAAGTAGGATATATTTATACCTGTCATAATCAGTCTTTCACTTTCTATTCAAGCAAAACTTCAATAAAGGTAAAGAAATATTTTTTTTTTCTCAGTTAGTATAATCAAGTGTCACTGATTTATAAAGATCTATCACTTTTAAGGTGGCATCAGCTGTGGAGCTTTTAGATTCTAAAGCATGAAGCCTTTCTTTACAGCAAAGGAAACAGTGAGGCCTGGATCGTGGATGACAAATCTGTGTGGCATGTGAATGAACATGTGTATGGATATTTACAGACATTTAAGTGTTCCTCTGTAAAACACATACTGCAAAAAACTTTTCTAAGGATTAAGCAGCTGCCCAGCCTCTGTGAATCTGTCAGCATTTGCCCAACCTCTCTCACTGCCATCCAAAGGGAAATTTTCTTCCCAGGAAATAGAACACTAATTGCTTGCCCAGAAAGGAAATTAATGACTCAACATTTGTGACCAACAGGCTGCATTTTGGGGATAGCCAATCCTGAGAAATGTCATCTTTGTCAGGCTATAATTTCCCCTCCTCCTTGAGGGTTTTTTGAGTTTGGGTGGGTTTTTTTAATACTGGAAACAAATATAAAATGCCATGTGCCTGCAAAGCTGTATCAGAGGGCAGCTCACTACCCTTCCTGGTTGTGTGGGTGTACTGGAACTGCTCGTGCTGGGAGAGAGGCACCACTCTGGCAACTATGAACCCAATCTGCCTTTGCACCTTATCAAATTCACATCAACACTGATTAGAAGCCAGAGCACAACTTCTGTGCCATGACATGTCATAGCTCCATTTCGGAAAATGTTCCAGTCAGAGCTGTGCTGCTTTGACAATTGTTAGTACACATAGTTTCAGGGCAACATCAAGCAAGGAGGCACATTCGGGTTTTGCTGTGTTACAACAGTGAGAATGTCAAAAGGAGAAAGGCTTAATTTCTAACAACCTTCCTGGAGATGGAGACAGCCAAAATGGCAGTTGCTCTCCATCCACAACAAATGAGTCATTAAACATGAAGATATGTATATCGCAGTTTCTCCATCGTATTTACCCAGGTCAAATGGCCCATCATAAAGGGTTTAGACACAGTCACAAGTCACAGTATTCTTCTTCCAGCTCTCCTAAGAGCAGGGTAACACTCTTGAGAGGTTGGGGGTTTTTTATATAGGCAATTTTCTCTCAAAGATATCTTGATATTTGGTTAGTACAGATCTCATTCTACTTATAGTGTCAAATGAACCTTCAGCCTGGAGTTGCAATGAAGTGAAGTGTCTTACTTTCTGCATGGCCCTTCCAGTTCACCAGTACATCTCTACTTCCTGAGATCACCAACTGCCAAAAGCTAAAGGAAGACAAAGTCGAATTCTTTGATTTTGAGCAGTCTAGAAAGAAAACAACATAAAATGTAGCTGTGAAGAATCAGATTAAATCTCTCCCAAGAAGAGAAGTTGTCATATTTACTTAGGGTAATGATAAGTAGACTACAAACATTTCTGGGTCACTATTCTGGTGAAGCCCCATGAAAGGCTTGTATGACTATGTCCAGCTCTCTCATACATGGCAAAATGTCTCTGATTCTTATTATTATTGTATATATTATAGAAAAGCCAGTACACTAGCCCAGTAAGAAGACAACAGAGAAGAGAGCAAGGAAGTATCAGAAACAGTCAGAACAAGTGCTAGTAACTATCCTTCAGAAATGCCTTAAAAGATTTTATGGGATGAGTGCACCCAGAAGGGAGCTTAGAAGGGTCACCAAAAAAGTAGTTTCTAACAATTTTATTCTGTGTGAGAGGGAATGAGATTTTGCATAGTTCTTTTAAATAAACAAGATGGCAACAAAGATATTCAATTGAACAGTGAGCTAAAATTTATTTTCCTATTGGATCCTATCCAAATGCTATTTCATGCCATGGAAAGATTACCATTGATTTCAGTTCCAATGGATGCTGTCCTTTGGCCCCAGCCAGAGGCTTCCCATTGCACTCCTCTTAATGCAATGCTTGCAGAAAAAAAACGTAGCCTGGCCTTCATCTGCCCCACTGCAGGTCTGACTTGTACTTAAAAGCAGTGGGTCCCAAAGGAAACAGGTAAAGAAGGGAAACAATTTCATTTTTTAACCAATTTTTGCCCATAGAGATGAATCTAGTTCAAAAATTATTTTCCATACAGGCTGCAAAGTATTCCAAGACAGAGGTTTTGAAATCAGTGCATCTACCTGTATCAGTAACTATAATTTTCTATTCACAGCTCTACTCACAGATGTCAGAAAGCGAAGTACTTTCTTATCTCTTTAAGCAGAATGGCAATTCCTCTGAATTTATCACATATGCAAGTGCTTTACTGGCTGGCTTCTCTAGGTAGAACACATACATAAATAATATATATTAAGTATATAAAGAAATAATGACAATACCTAAAATCATTTACTCTCAGGCTCAGAACTAAGAAATGTATACTTAGAAATGTATGAGGAAAGTAATTCCCGGGTTTGACTCACCTTCTACTGGGGATTAAAATCCTAGTAATGCCTAGTCAGTGATGTAAAGCAAGAAACATGGTGTCTAATTTAGGAAAAGATACCAAATGTGAGGAAAATAGTTGGAGGGAATGATGTTCAGGAAGAAAGGGTAATATGACATGATTTTGAAACCTTTTTTGTGCATGTTTAATTATTTAATATTTTTTTACATTTAAGGCTAAATCAAATAAGTAGCAGTGATCTCTATTAGCTCTCTGCCCAACAATGTGCTGAGCAGCTGCAGGGGCAGAGCAGCATGCACTGAGCTCTACATACGTCACAAGATGAGAGCCTGCAGCATGTGCAGCAGGCGCATCAACATCAGAGGCTATTACAGCACCAAAGGAGCAGCTACATCCCTCTGGTCTGTGAGCTGTGACGTACATACTCACACAGCAGGCCCTCACAACTCCAAAGGACACTCCATGTAGAACCCCATAGTTTAAATTCTCCAATATATGTGTTTATTGAAGGGACTGTGAGACATTACAAGGAAAAGACTGGGAATTCCTTATCATTTTGGAGGAGGGCGCTCTGTGTCTTGTGCAGTTTTTATTCAAAATATAAACACAGACACATAAATCTCAAGTATTGAGCTGGTCAACAACAGCTAGGAAACTTAAGTCAAGGCTGTCACTAAGTCCTTGGTTGACCGTTTGATGCCCTGGGATTGCAAGAGCTTCAGCTCAGCATGTGGTCTTGTGTATCAAATGTGTTACTGTACTTAGTAACAGGTGTGCAAAGTCTGCCTGCTTGCAACTCTACTGCTTTATCCCTTGTGCATCCAGGATGAACCTGGCCCAAGACACAAGTAAATGCCAGAATCCTGTTCTTCATGTTGCAAGTTTACCTTCTCATTATCCCTGGTCTTATTGGAAGTGGTCTGCACAGACTGATTTAAACCTGTGACAAGAGACACAGAAATGATCAAAGAAACAATCAAGCACATGCTTACTAAGATGCCTGCTGCATCTGACCTACATTTCACCCATCTGTTACAAACCTGCTTTACAAACAAAATGAAATTATAACACAACCTGAAAATCTAAACACTTATAACTTGGCCTTATTTTGTCCAGTTACATCTTTTTTTTATTTTTTGATACCTATCTGTCTTCTTACTAACCCAAGATACTTATACGTAAGACCTAAGAATGATAATGTTCCTAAGCCATAGCTGATTATCTTCTCTGATGTCAGACACAAGAGACATGTAACAGCTTAGAAGTCAGGATAAGGGAATGGTGGAGCAGCACCAAACAAGAGAAATTATAGGCTTTGCTGTGTGATTGCCAGCTAGGAGTCTTAGCAGGTCAGTAATCTGAATGATTATTTATGCAGAGCAGATTTGCAAGGAACCGCACACGTCTTCGTGCTAATTTCAGTGTCAGAGCCATATGATGCTCCACCATGTTAGAAAAAGGAGAGGAAAGAGCAAAAGTGCTACAGAAAACGGTCTAGGAAATGCAGCTTTAATAAATTCTGCTGCAGAATGCCATCTGTTCCAATGGGAAATCTATGCTGTCATAAATCTGAGTGTTGTGGCTAGAAAGACTAAGGGCACACAACCCAGATTTGTAGATACTGTGTTGTGAAAACTACAGAATAGAGTTGAGGCATTAATGTGATGAAGCTGGGCTCTTTTCTGGTTGAGAGTACTTCCTGAGAATGCTTTTCTCTCCTTTAAATAATTCATTATATAGCTGTGTAGGTGACAAGGTTTGTTGCAAACAGTTACCACAAATATTGACAAAAAATTGACCTACGTTCATTCAGTGTGAGTAGTTACTGAACACAGTAACGTGTTTTCTACTCCCTCTGGTAGGCGGAACTTTTACAGTGGGAGGGGTCTGAAGAAATCACCAGACCTTGTACTCTCTCTTGGGAAAAAGCCAAGAGGGAAGCTGACAATAAACAGGACTAAAGTACCTGACAAGAATCAGAGTCTCTCCTCTCTGTGTTTTTCAAGTCCTACCTGACTGAATACAAGTGAACAAGATGCAATATAATTTATTATTTTTTAATTAAACTCCTTATTGGCCACAAACCGCATTCATGAACAAGGACTCATTAAAGCTAGCAAAAAGAGACCAAAAGCCAGTCTCTATTCTATGGAATGCCTAACATTATCTTTTTTTTCTATTTTTTATTATTCTCATGTGCATGAATTACCTGCTTAATGTTGCTTAGAACAGGGATAATCACATCACAGGCAGGCTAATTTGCGTGCTCTGTGACAGAGTTCTTTTGAAAGGAGTTTCTGTCTTTCTTCTGTGTCTACCAATGCCTTCTGCAATGTCACACAAACCAGCTCTAACACAAATACCAATGGATTGTCAGCTTAACATCTGCTTTTTGTCAGTACCATTGATGTACAGTACAGTCACAGAAATGCTGTGGAAAATTCTGATATCCTTGAAGGATTTAAAAAAAGGTAATCTATTTCTGCAGAACAGCCACTATTCAGAAAACATTGTAGCCCATCTAGAAGTGGGACAGGAGCTAATGTGTATAGAGCATACAGCTACTTTTGTCAGTGTTAGGTAAAAGGTCTCCCAAGCTCCCTTTGAAAAAGTCCTTCCTTTTCATATTGTATCAGTTTCCACAGTTTGAAAAATCCTTTATTCAGCTAAGGAGAAACCTTTTTTGGACTTCATGCATATTCACATTTGTTTGTAGGAACAGTAAATAAAATAGAGAAGTCTATTAAAAATCAAGCTACATCTCTAAGCAAGCAAGACTTGAATAAAAACCATGCAGACAAATGACAAAATCAGAGTTTGTCCATAGCTAGTGAGAGAAAAAAAAAAGATGTTATATGCACCTATTAAAGTACAGATAACTGTGTGCAAATCTGCATAAAAATCCACTAGTTCTTTCATGTAGGACAATTTCAAAATAAGGAATGTTGAGTGGACTGGACATGTTAAATAGGTTCTTCACATATTGATGTGAGCAAGCCTTTTTCCAATGTATCATATTGCTTAAAAAATCAATATTCTTTCCAGATGATTCTTATGACTAATGTGCAAGAGAACAGAGCATAGAATTACTAATCAGAAGTGGCTGACTCTCAAATCCAGTGGTTCTATTGAATGAAATCCCTGGATGGTTTTTCTACTCGGTACCCACCACTTTTGCGTTTCTTTAGCCCGGGAACACACTATCACCAGGTTTTCCTTGCAAGAATGCTTCTGGTAGAAAGATGTCCTCTCCATCAGGTGGTTCCAGGAACTAGCCACTTTAGGACTGCTCTGCTGCAATAACAATTTGAATTTACTGCCTCCTTTGAAATGCGTTTGCAAACTAAACAACCTGCAACAGTCCCATGAAATAGTTAACACACAACAAGCTGGTAATAGCCACTGGTTTTCTGCTGGAGTAATGATAGGATGGTCTCACACTGAGCAGGAGTCTTTGGCAAGCACACAGTGAGCTATAACAGATATGGTTCAAGCTTTTGCTCCATTCTGCAGGACTCATGACCTCAAAGAAAAGGCTTGCCTTGCTTTTAAGCAAAGGGAAGGAACAGATGCACATACCCAGATAGGTATAAAGAACACAGTGGAATCACAACAATATGCAATCCCTGACAACATTCATCCAGATATTGCACCTAAAGAGCTGAGGAAAATTTAAGAGATGCATAAAAGTGTCTTCTAGAAACTTTATGATAGGTTTTCACTGTTAAAAGGTAGAATTTCTCTAGGAGTTAAGTAATCACAGTCATACTGTTCTAAAATCTAAACTTC
>WEIS01032572.1:0-17749 GCA_013389965.1 Todus mexicanus | reverse complement strand
AGCAGATGTAAAAGTGCAGAGTTCATCTTGCTAACTACAAATGTTAAAGGTTAGTGTAGAAAGTCAAGCCATTTCCAACAGCTGGTGATCTTATAAAAATTGTTGTTGACATTTTACAGTTGTGGAGTAGAAACAGATTCAATAATTCATTTTCATTGTTCTTTTAAAAGGGAAGTTTTGCATATTGCAGGGTAGTCCCAAAGTCTTTTCACACTATAATTTTAAAGGAGGGGGAAAAAAAAGTGAGTGTGTTTGTTTGTGTGTGCGAGCAAAATAAATGTAGAGCTTTTAAAATGAATGAGAAAGATTATTAAAATTTTTCTGAGCGACTTTGGGGTGTATGAGCTTGGATTAACCAAGGCAAGAAGTCAAGGAAACAAAATGTAACTGAAATATTGTGTTGGTAGGCTATTTTGAAAGTAAATCACTTGCAGCTTCAAGTGAGACTGTATATATTTGTAGTTTGGGTTAGGTAAATGGAAAAGGTGATCAAGGTGATTTTTTTTACTTTGATAGAGGAAGTGTGCCTAGCATTTGCAATTAAGATTCTCATCTCTGGATGACTAGAGAAACTCGAGGTACTCTTAAAAGACAAAGTAGTGGCTGTATCTATGTATAATGGTTTTGTGTCATTTGGGCCATGGAAGTATGCAATTTTTCCCAAGAAAATGTGAATTTGGGGTGCAGTAACACATACAGGCAAGAATCATTATAGCGTACATCTGCAAACTTCTTCATTATGCCAGTCACATAAACACTATTAAGGAGTGATGCATTGTTCTGCTTCACATCTGAAAAAATAAATATTATGGAAAAAGCAATACAGTAATCTGCTGGCAAATGGCTTGCAGATAGCTTCAGGAGCATGTGGGAGAACAGAGAAGGGTGCACAAGTAATCCTGTTGTATATGAGGTTTAGGCACTACTGAATATAGTTCAAATTTAAATTTACAAGAGTTTGATGATAAGACAAAGTGGGTTTTTT
This sequence comes from Todus mexicanus, assembly GCA_013389965.1. NCBI lineage: Eukaryota > Metazoa > Chordata > Aves > Coraciiformes > Todidae > Todus > Todus mexicanus. The sequence continues at coordinate 16,764 of WEIS01032572.1, read as the reverse complement.
TAAAATCTTAAATCCTCTAACTACAGAGGATTTCCTGTTATGTACCATTTTAACTATGGTCTACAGTACAAACTAATTAGTGCATGCATTTCATGGTTTAGGTAAATGTTTGGGATGGTGCTTTCCTCAGATAGAGTAACCTGTCAGAAAAGCCTTGTAAACGTGTAGTATTTATACCAATTACTCACTATGCATTTAGTAGCCTCAGATGTACTCAGAAGCAACTACATCAAGCCTTGGGTTCTTTTTCCCTTGCTTGATTCCTCTGTGGGAAGGTGTAGGGAGGATACACTGACAGTCTCAGTACAATTACTTGCAGTGTGTATCTAATTACAGACATTGTACCAGAACATTTGAGGACGAGGAAGGAAGACTTCTGGCATAGCCTGTGTTATTTGTGTGCTAGAAAAGCACAAGTAGTCAAAATCATGCTTACAGTACTGATGAGTAAAACAATCAAAAGGGTGATGTGTTTTCAGGACAAGAAAAATAATTGAGTTACTGGGAAAAAGAAACTATCAGGCAGAACGGTTGCTGGGATAAGTATGTTTGTATGTGCTTCTGTGTGGAGGCGTGCAAGACATTGGCTTTTGAATGCTGGAGCTGGACCTGTCTTGTGCTAGATGTCTGTTGGATCTATGAAGGACATTTCATTCAAAGTGCTGTCCTGCTGGTCCTGCTTTCACTGAGAGAAAAAAAAAAAAGTACATATATTTAGGAGAACAGTACTTTAGTGCAAAATTCTGTGGCTCCTTGTTGAAGAAATTAAGGATATACAGGGTCCTGACAGAGCTGCATCCTAAATACCTTTTGTCTGTGAAACATCATCAGTGTGTCCGTTGGTCATACAAAGTCGAAGTAACTTAGATTTAAAGAGCAATTCCAGCTTTTCTCAAGGAATGGTGAGAATAATGGGACCTAGAACACCACATGGAACTCAAAGATAGCTATTTCATTTACCAGCCTATTCATCACAGCTGTCATTTTCTTCATAACTAAAATCTGATCTCTGAAGAACAAGCAGCTTTTGAAGATCAGCAATACTTCACCTTGCTAGATTGTGTCACTGAGAGAAAAAAAAAAGATGATTTAAATATCTATCATGAATTATGATTTGTTTAAGAGAGTGCTACTTCTGGCTTCTGTGATTTAATGTGGTTAGCCTTTCAGAAAATGAAAGCTATATTTTAATAGCTCAAAAACATGATATGTGATGTGTGGGACATATACAGTGTAATAATGAAATTAATGAGGGGTGCTTAGCCAATGTGATTGGTGAAGATCTGCTCCAGTAGCTCCTGTTAATGAACTGTGTGTCTATGCCAATGCTAAACTTGGAAGGGTTTATATACTGGATGGTTGGTTAGATTGGAATGAGAATCTTCTCATGATCCTATAAATGAATTGGATTTTATGGCAATTATACTTGCCTTCAAAACTAACTTGACTGAAAATCTATCTTCTAATTTTTCTTTGAACATTAAAATATGTATAGCAATAACTTGTGATACCAGTCAGTATTAACACAAGTAAAGAAAGCCTCAACTGTGTCACAGAAACAAACAACAGAATAATCTCCTGATCCATCCTGTGACTGCAGCAAGACTGTGTAGTGACACAGTAGAACTACTGGTGTTCTGGATGAAAGGAACAACAATCAAGTATACCAGTGATTTGACTATACCATATCTGACAAAGAATAGGTATCTCAAGGGAACACATAACAAAGATTGTGATGAACCATTATGAAATTAACTTGACTGCAGGGGAACTTTACTGTGATTTCTTCCTGGCTCCAGCAGTTAAGTCATTCTGCTGTGTCCTCTCGCTTACACTAATGCAACCCTAATGATCTCACTAGCTTCAGGTTAGCTTTTAGCAGCTCTTAGATATGCAGCTTAAGTGTTTGATGTACTATGGTTATAGGCCACTGGTTATTATTCGCAGCTTAAAATATCACTATTGATTCTCAAGATCCAATGTATGCCACAGCAAGCTGAATCAAATTTTACAGTAAAAGTAATGTGGCAGATTGCACAATGTATGGTAACTTCAGGAAAATTGAAACAGAGTTTATATGGGAATTAATATGGAATAAAAATGTAATCTATAAGTAGTCTTTAAGTCATTATGTTGGTCTCGAATCCACATGCATCATCGTATCCTACATATTTTAGCAATGAAGGTGCTAGAAATTTCTGTTCCGACAATTCATTGCAGAAATTGTTGAAGGGAAAATATTAATCTGAAGATTCTTTCACCTTTAGGACAGAGCTGGGTCTTTCCCCACGTTGAATGACAGAGCAAGTAATTTAAGTAGGTGGGATAAACCCATGACTTGATCATTTCTTAAGCATCAACAGGAAGTGACTGAAAAATTAAACCATTAGGTTATGTACTTTCTTTACAACTGCAAGTGTTTAAATGCAATTATTATTATTTTGTTTCCTGGTTTGGGTTAGAACAGAACAATTCTGTTCTATGACTTTTGTTTTTCAGCTAAGTCTCTCTAAGTTAGCAGCACGTTTTTGCAGAGTGTCTGCTTCTAGCAGTGATAACGCTCCATGTTTATAGTTAGTACCAAGGATTAGGATGCAAACCAAGGTCACTTCTGGATCTTGTGTACCATGCTGGGGGGTGCAGACAAGTAAAGGCTGCACCTTCAGGGAGGAGCGAACAGGACAGGTGACCCTAAATTAGCCAACGGGGTATTCCATCCCATATAAATCATATTCGGTATAAAGATGAGGGATCACAAGGGGCTCGTCCCTTCTTCTCTTGGGCTTTTCACCATTTTGCCCTTTTTCCGTTTCCCCGAGCTGCTCTCTCGGCTTCGGGACTCTTCCTCGCCGGGTTTGGCCTTGGCAGCTTCAGCTTTGCCCTGAGGCCTCCGGCCCCGGTCTCAGCCCCCGGCTCAGGCCTTGGCTGGGCCCCAGGTTCTGGGCCGCATCCCTGAATCCAGCTCCCGGTTCCCGGCTGCTGCTGGGCCCTTCCACAGCATCAGTGGGGACGGGGACGCATTTACCATCGGGGGGGTTGGGTTTGATACTGGTTTTGTACATATTTGTATATATATATCTTTTCATTATTATTGTTATTATTATTTTCATGTTTTTAGTAAAGCTGTTCTAGTTTCCTTTCCTAATTGATAAGTCTCTCTCCTTTATTTCCTTTCTTCCCTTTTTTGGGTGGGGAGGGGGAGAGAGCGTTCTCTTGCAGATTTGGGGGTGACCTGACCCCAAACAATGACATTTGGTTAAGTAAAAGCCCTAAATAACATAATTTATTTTTGTTGCAAATACTTAAATGTTTGACTTAAATGCTAAATTGGTGACAGAATTTGGCCTTCTCATCTGAGGATATGCTATTTGGAAGCAAAATTAAAAGGAAGTTGAATTGCAAAAAGCATTCCAGTTGCTGAGTAATACAACTGCATGGAATATTTTTCTTTCCCTACTGAAAGAGTAGTATATTACCCATTAAGTAACAAACAGCAAGAGCTTGCCTTATCACTGAGGAGAATATTGTCCTCTAGAAGTTAAAGACTGTTTAATTTGCTTACCTTAGTTGGATTTTAGCTGGGGTTGATTTTATTTTTGGATTTATTATCTAGCAAAAATTACTGTTTTCTTTAGTTGTCCTGAGAACCAATCAGAAAAATGGGGCAGGAGTCAAGGCATTGGAACTAATGAAATATTGACACAACAACAAAAAATCATAACTGAAAATTAAGGGACACCTTTTATTGGATTTTTTTGGTATTTATTTTGGTTTTGGTTTGGTTTGGGGTTTTTTTAGAAGAAAAAGAATTAAGTAGGTGAATGATTATCTCACATTATGGATGCTCCATTCCAAGTCAGAATTGAGAAGTGTTGGCAAAGGAGTACGTGGGTGCTTCCAGTGCCAGTGATGCTTCTGACATTGCAGAATGCTACATCTCCTCCTTCATGAGTCCAGAGTATGTTACCTTATAAAGGCAAAGCTCCGCCATCATTGCTGTATCTCGTTAGCATACACAGGGCTGTTAGCTTCTTTCAGTGGTATTTAATTCCTGTGCAAAACTGCCAGAACAAAGCCTAGGCATTGCTTTACAGGCATCAGTGTGTGTGGTACAAGAAATGCAGTTTACGGTCTTATTTTTGAAAATGTTTAAATATAAATGGATTTGAAATATATGAAAGCTTTTTAAGAAGAAAATAGTATTGAAAAATACTTTTTAATGCAATTTTTCTCGTTTAAACTTACTTCATGCAACAGTAAATATTTTTCAGGAAATTTTTCTTCAGGAAAAAATAATTTCTTAATAGGATATGCTTCTTCCCTGTGCTGCTTTACCACAGACCTTTTCATGGGCTGGTTGTCCCCTACCTGAGTGTGGCTTTTTCTTGGCACTTCCCTCATGCATCCAGACCTGAGGCTATGGTGTTCTGTTTTCCTTTACTTTCTGCAGTGGAGAACAAGGAAGCTGGTGAAGCGTAATTGCTCTATAGCAGAAAATATGCACATGTATGAGTTGCCAGACAGAGTTCGCTGTAAGTAGTTTACTTATGTAGCTTGACATTTACATTTTTAAAAAAGATTTTCTTATCTTATATCATTGCTTCGTCCTCTGAATGAGATAATACTGTTCTGCTTCTGAGTACATGAGCTAACCTCTTGTCTTTGTAACAATGGGATAAAAAGATTTATCATTCAAACAGTTAAGTGAATGTAGCTTATCATTTTAATCATAGGTCAGGTCATCAGATCTGCCATATTTTGGCACAGCCATATGCCACTTAAACCCAAGTGCTTCCTCTATGAATTAGTAAGTATACTTGCTGATTTTATTATTAGGTATGAAAGCAAAAGTCTGTTAAATGTTTTAATTAAATCATGAATTTGTTTCTTAAAATATGGCTAGATGTTTGATTACCCTGGTTTCATTAGTCACAGGGAGAGTTAGACATTTTGAGGAGTTTACTTTCATAGATGTGTGTCCTTAGCTTGTAGTCTTTTGTATATCAATAAGTTTTCTCCCTATTTCCCTTGCTATCATATCATTCAAAATGAAAGCAATGATGTGGGCTGGCACAGGGCTGGTTCTAGAATAAGAGATGAGCAAAAGGCTACTCAACATCATCGTCTCTTGTTTACTGCACTGTTGAAGTGGCATGAAAAAGCTTTTCAAACTCTATTTAGAATGTAACTTATAGTGACCTTCAGAAAATTCCCTGAGGAATTATTACTCTAATGGCATGTTATCACAGAGATTAGTACACCAGTTATGCCCTCAGTGGGCACAAGCGTGCTCTTTGTTATTGTGATCTTTTGCCTTGACTGTTCAATGTGTTTGTAGCAATGTCCCTGGCTTAGATGACTTACTGAAGACAAAAGTTGTGTAACGTAGGTGACTATTTTGTTGCTCTTCAATTCAATCTGTTAAAAATACATGGAGTCCAATTCAACATAATGTTTAAGGCTTATTTCACATGTGCTTAAGCCTTGGTATGAATTCAATGCTTTCCTTAATAAAAGGTTTATATTAGGGCTTACAAAGTACTTTTACTACTCTTCTTTGCTTTTATGAGCTTTTTCATCAGTTTGACACAGAGTGAAGTTGAAATATTGCAAATGAAGTAAAATTGATGGAGATGGGGATATCAGGCTGGCAAGCACACGTTAATTAAAAACAGATTAGCTAAAACCAGACTCTGATAATCCTGTAATCAAGATTTGATACACAAACCCATGGAAATGCTAAACATGTGCTGCAAATAAAGAGATGATTAATTTCCTCTATTCTACTATGTATACCTTAGTGATAAATTGTATTTCTCCTAAAAGACCATTTTCTTATTATTTTAAGATTACACCTCCTTTGCAGCTGCATGATGTGAAGGAAATAAAGAGACAATTAATAGTAGGAAGGTAGAGTTTGTCCCCTGAGAGAAAGAACTTCACACCACAGTCTCAGGTCTGCTAGTAAATAGTGCAGCACTTGGCAGGTATCGAAGCTGAGGGATTCCTTTGGCTCCCTTTAGTCCTAAAATGTTGCTGGAGGAATAATGGTGACTCATGGGATGGCTAGGAATCTATATACAGCAAAGATTAATACTTCATACCACACTGGGAATTTTTAGCTTCCTTCCTAATAAATTTGATTAGGTTTCTCAAGAAGCATCTGAGGTGGAAAGAAAAGAGGGAGGAGTGTTTTGTATGAGACATTTGAAAAGATTCATTACTAGGGATTACGCTTAATGAAATGCATCCTGAGTATGAGGCTGTGTGCTTCGTGTGCTTAATACATACAAATTAAATCTCCTGGAAATATACTAATGAAAAAAGACCCCGAATTAAACATCAGGACTAAGATATGTTGGCTTATTAATACAATGTAACCCTATTTAGAGGATTCCAATTTACTGAACACAGATGTTGCCAGTAAAGTAATTAGAGGAAAAAAAAATTAGCATCCAGCAGAGTATCAAATGTATTAAATATCAAAGTTTAATAAAGATTTAAAAGCTTATTAAAACTTAGGTAAAAGGATTAGTGGAGGGAATGGAGAGAAATGTGAGACAGTTTTATGGTAATTCTTGTAGTTAAACTCTGGAAAATGAAATTTACTGTTTGAAATCAGTGTTCTGAAAATATCTGTCAAGGAACACAAAGCATTGCTCTTTGGCTGTTATATATTTGTATGTTTGATTTTATTTTGTTTTTTTGAAAGAAGGTCTCATGAATAGTATTCTCAGTTGGAAGTTGTACTGTTGAAGACCAGTAGCAAACTGGAATAGAATGCATCGTAAGAGGGAAATTGTTGGGTATACGCCAGAAAGCTCACACTTGCTGCCTGCCATCACATTCACAGTTACATGGACTATGTTCTCTCTAGCAGAGCTTATCATGATATGTGTAACCGAGACTGATATTGAAGGTGTTACTGACAAAATATTATGTCAGGAAATATTTTAAAAATATATTTAGGGAGTAAACCCAATGCCCTGAGTCTTATCTGAATTTCTTGTGTACTGTAGTTCATAGGACAGAATTTGATGGATGCTGATTCAAAGGTCTGATGAGTTTCTTTTGATGTGTTGGATGCTACTTGTTTTGTCCTTGTGTTCTCTGCACAGCCAGTATGCTGGAAGAACACCCAGGTGAGGTATTATGATGTCACATCTTAGAAAGATGATCTGATCTTATTCTATGACTGGGCGATCCGCCTGGTACACAAGCTGAAGGCTGTGGATCTGGTCTACCTTGGCATCAGCCAAGCCTTTGACACAGTCGCCCACAGCATCCTCCTAAAAAAGCTGGCAGCCCATGGCTTGGACAAGTGCAGCCTTCGCTGGGTTAGAAACTGGCTGGATGACCGGGTGCAGAGAGTGGCTGTGAATAGTGTGGCATCCAGTTGGAGTCTGATGACCAATGGTGTCCCCCAGGGATCAGTACTGGGCCCAGTTCTATTCAACATCTTTATTGATGACCTGGATGAGGGGATTGAGTCTACCATTAGCAAATTCATGGATGACACCAAGTTGCGGAGCAGTGTTGATCTGCTGGAAGGTAGGAAGACACTTCACAGAGACCTGAACAGGCTGGGTCGGNGAGGTATTTTAAAAAAGACTGGATGCCACACTTAGTGGTCTAAGAGGTCTTTTCCAGCCTTAATTATTCTATGATTCTATAATTCCATAGGTCAAGAAAGTAAAAGTTTTTTGTGGAATACCCACTCTTGTCACCTTTTTCTATTTTTAGATTGTTTGCATGTCTCAACACTGAAAGACCAGTACCTAATTTCTTACCTTCCGCTCTTCTAATGATTTGAGAGGCATAGAGCTCCTTTTATTCCCTACTACTTCCCTATACCAGAGGAGCTCAATTAAACCATAGAAGAACGACGCTTTAGTGATGAATAAACCCCCCCCAAAACGTTTGCTATGCAGTGAAGTCTATTGTAAGATGCTGTACAGATCAGATAGAAGGTTGTTAGGAATGTGATGTGGTATAATCCTTGTTTGTAAGGAAGATGTGATAAAGCAATAGATTTCGGGAATCAAACCATCAAGATGGTAGCTAAAATGGACCAGAAAATAAGCGTATTTGTCAGGTTTACCAAAACCCTGTGCTTCAGGTGAATGGAAAATGTTTCCTTAATCTAGTAAGCCAAGTCTCTGGATTTGAAAACATAATGTCCATCATCATGTAGTAAAATGAGAGAAATATCAGTTTCTTATAAATTTACCTGAAAGATCATGTACTTTGTTCATAATTTCCCATGTGTGTTCGTGCACGTTCAATTATACAGCGAATTCTGTGGTTTCCTTGCACTTAAAACAACCAGATGCGAGATGCTGTTTTGAAGAGTTGTGGACTTTTCAGTGCTCATCAATGAAATTACAACAAGATCAGTACCAGAGAGTACAGAAGGGAAGCTGTACTACAGGTATGGGCTGGGCTCTTCTCCCAGGCAACTTGTGACAGGATGAGAGAGGGCATGGCCTGAAGCTGCACCAGGGGAGGTTTAGGCTGAATGCTGGGAAGTACTTCCTCAAAGAAAGGGTGATTAGACACTGGAATGGACTAGCCAGGGAGGTGGTGGAGTCACCATCCCTGGAGGTGTTTAAGGAAAGATTGGATGTGGCACTTAATGGCATGGTCTAGTTGATGTGGTGGTGTTAGGTCATAGGCTGGACTTGATCTCAGAGGTCTATTCCAGCTTCAATAATTCTGTCTGTGTGGTTCTGTGTGAAAGAATAAGAATGCATCATGCCTCTCTTTATTCCTGCTTTTTAGAGGATCTCTGGTTTCCTCTTCGTCGTTCTCTCTGACAGTATGTATTGTGCCTAACCTGCTTTAGTCTGTGAACTACTACAGATTAGTAGAATAGATTATAGAATGTTACAGATGGTTGCACGCATAGGAGACACAAGTTGCATTGGACTGCCTGCTGGGCTCTGTTCATTGTAGCTATACATGCTAGTTGCTAGGTAATTCTGAAGTCCTTATATCTTGGTTTTATTGCTCTAAGTACACACACTAATTGGATTACAACTAGTGGTGCTTACTCCTACACATGCTGTCATTGCAGTTTCTGTTTGCCACACAGACACTGACCTTAAGAGTTTAAATACTGACTGACTGGCTGTTGACCACTCAGTGAAGTGATGCTAATAATCTTTCCCACTGAAGTGTCTCACTGATCCTGTCTTGTGAATGAGACTCTTTTAATCAGTCTGGCTTTCCTCTATTTAGGGTGACTCTAAATAGCAATACCTGCATGTTCTTAAAAAGGTGGGCAATTGGAGGATAGACCTTTTTTAGAAGAATGTATTACATTACTTTTTCTCTTTGATCTTTGGCTGACTTGGAAGCTGAAGTTGTGGGTTTGATTAAGCCGTGCTTGTGTCTGAATGCAGAATCCGAGGAAGCGTAGTAATAGTAGAATGGAGAATGTAGTCACTGTCCCTGGAGTTAAGGATGGCTGGTATACTGATGTAATGGAAATAAAACCAGAGACTAAACATGAATTGGGAAGAGCACTCTGAGGACAAAGAAGTATCAGAATATTAAGTCTAGCAAGAGAAGATTAGCATGATGTTAGAATGTGGAGAAGAGAGATCTGAAGAATAGAATTCTGTGCTGCAGAAGGAGAAAGACCTCAGCGTATGTTAAAAAAATGCTACTACAAAGCATCTTCTAAGTAGCATTCAATCTATTTTTATGAAAGTTTAAATATTATTTTTTGTCCCTAAAGAGCACTATAACTCTTGGAGTTAATCTAGGGAATAAATATGGAAGTTCACAATTTAAAATCCATAATCTTTCTAACTTTTGAGCCCTCAGAAACTTTAATCAGCATTTATCAGTAAGTAAAGCTAATTTTTCCCCTTTACAGAAAGAATGAAATAATAAAGTTCGCTGGGGAGATAGTTACTAAAATTTGAGGCTGTAGCAGCAAAGCTCAAATAGAAAGAATTAATTTTGTCTCAGTCAGGACAGTGCCATAGTATGAACTGTGCATCTTGGCAAGGCTGTGTGGATGGGAATAGGTAGCAGTGACTGCAAGAAATTGGCCCTAAAACAGCACTGTCAGCTCTGAGAAGTCCCCAGACAGAGGTTTAGGAAAATGAAAATATGTTGCTGGCAGGAATACTCATCAAGTTGGAATTAAGGTGCATTGTTGTAGGAATAGAAAATGAGCTTGTGAAAGAAGCGCTGCTGGAGTTTCATCCCAGTGCTGTGCTGTTTACAAAAATAGGAAACACTTAAATGAAGTTCTAGAAGTTGTCCAGGTGCCAACTTTATTATTTTCTAACTATGTTTGACACAGCAGCATTTTGATAAAAACTTCAATATTGGTTTCCAAATACTTGCTTTTAAATCTTTGTTTCCACCCCTGTTTCCCGTACACATCTCCTCATTTTTTGCTTTCGAAGCATCAATATTTTCCACAGATAATGATGAAGTCAGGAAAAGTCCTCTTTTTAGAAGCATCAAAATACTCCACCTTCACACTAGAAAACAAGGGCTTAAATTGCAAACTTACGTTAATATAATTTTTTTGTGCATACCATTATCAAGTTTGTATCAGAAGATAAACATCACTCATCACCACTTGGTGTGTTATTAAGATTGTTTGTCTATTTAAAGGTGGAAAAATAGATTTGTTTCCTTGTTATTGTCATAATTAATAGTATTTTTACCATAAACGTGAATTTTAACACTGGAAGAAAATGGAACTCTGAAAACGTATTGAGACGATTGACTCAGGAGGTTCCCTCTATTCATTAACATTCTTGATTTAACTATATATGGACTGCATAAATAAATAAATGCATAAGTTACAGAGATGATACATTGTCACTGGACTTCCTTCTCTAGCTGGGCTTAAAGTAGCACCCTGAAGTTGTGAGAAGGAAATTTTGATTCGCATACCCCAGCCAGGAAGGATTTCTGAGCTGGATTCTTTGCAATGCAGTGAAAGGAAAAAAAAACCCCAACCACCAGGCTTTTGATCTGCAGTTAGTACATTGACTACAAAAAGCTTAATAGCTAGCCCTGTAACTGCCAGAAACAGATAAATGAGATAAATGTAATCTGATGCTCTGAGCTGTTTGTTGGTTTTGTTTGTTTGTTTGTTTTTCTTTGGACATGTTCCGTGCCTAATTTCTGTTGTGGTTTTCCCTTTTCACAGTCTTCTGGAAATGGTAGTTTTCACAACATTCACCTGTGCTTTGAACTCCACTGTGAGAGTTACTTTGTCAGTCCTAATAATATCAAAAGACTAATAAGCTGTATATTCTAGGTGCTTGTGCAAAATAAATGGGAGATCTTAGTACCTAGCAAGAGCAGGTGAAGAAACTTCAANACCGGGGCCGGAGGCCTCAGGGCAAAGCTGAAGCTGCCAAGGCCAAACCCAGCCAGGAAGAGTCCCGAAGCCGAGAGAACAGCTCGAGCTCAGGGAAAACCAAAATGGCGAAAAGGCCAGAAGGGGCAGGAGGGCTGAGACCCTCGTGATCCCTCAGCTTTTATACCAAATATGACGTATATGGATATGGAATACCCCTGTTGGCTAATTTAGGGTCACCTGTCCTGGTTTCTCCTCCCTGAGGGTACAGCCTTCTCTTTTCTGCACCCCCCCGTGTGGTACGCAAAGTCTATCAATGACCTTGGTTTCCATCCTAATCCTTGGTACTAACTATAAACATGGAGCGTTCTCACTGCTAGAAGCAGACTCTGTCTGGTAAACATGCTGCTAACTTCGGACAGACTTAGCTGAAAAGTAAAAGTCATAGAACACAATTTCTGTTCTAACCCAAACGAGGACACATGCTATCTTCCTAATGCCTTTTCTAGTGTACTCTGTTCTTTTAGCGTACTCTGGTTTGGCACCTCTGTTCTAGGTTTATTATGATGTTTTATCAGACGCTTGCCACAACTTTTGTATAAAACTGATCGTGAGTCAGTAACCTGTGTAGTATTTGCAGGCTCTGAATTTACATGAAATAAAATTAGGCTGGAGGATGGATGGTGACTGTGAAGTTTACCAATTTTCGCTTTCAAAAAACAGTTGTCATAGTCCTGTTTTAAAATAAATAAATAAATAAAGGAAAGGAACAAAGTAACTACAGTAGTCTGCACAGCTCATTCAGTAGCTTCACTGGTATTTACAAGTCTATTTCAAATTTCTCTTTCAGTTTCAAGTGATAGAGGGAGTAACTGCAAAACGTACACACTTTATTCTAATTCTGCTAGAATATCTCTGTTATAGATCATGCAAAATACTACTGAGTCATCACTCAAAGGCATGAATGGTATCACTGTGTATGACAATTGTATTGTTTTATCTTTTATCGACATTAAGGCTTAATGTTCTTTGGTGGGACAGAAACACTTAATGCTCTCCAAATAACAGCAGGGCATTCCATAGTGACAGAGTCTGTATACCAAACCCTTGCGTCTTTACCATCTGTAGAAATATAATTAGTGAGCAAGCCGTCTGTCCTTGCAAAAAAAGCCAAGTAACTTCAGCTCACTAAGTTGAGCAGAGTAGATTCAAGTCTTCCTACCTAGAGTAACTTTCAGGATTTGGACTTGGGGGGAGTTATTATTTAATGATGTAGTGGAAATGTGAATGACAGGTTACACTGTGCTAGCGCATGGTACAGCACATGGAGAAGAAGGTCAAGTATAATTTTTCAAGAGTGTGTTGACAGCCGTGGAGATAAAGGACATTATTTCATAATGGTAAAAATATGCTATTTTAGGGATTTTTTTGAGGTCAGATTTTTTTTTCTTTAGATGAAGACAGATGTTTCTTAAAGGAAGAGTTTAACCAATTGTCAGTGGGGATTTACCAAGTACTTAAAAAAATGAAATGGTGCTCTAATCAGGCACTCTCCATGTATTGAGCTATAAAGAAGTAGCAAAAATATGGTGACATTCTTTTTGAAATTGCTGCTTCAGCTCTAGTGAGACATTATATTTTAGCTGATAAGTGCTAGGAATAATGTTTTGCATAAATATTCCACAATATTGAGCAGATTTTGTGTCTATAATTAGAGCTTTGATTTACTCACAGAATTAATTAGGGGGTAATGGTTGTACTGTAATTCTTCTATTATAACCCAAGTTCATTTCTTCTTGATAAAATCAAAGGTTTACAAATATTTCTATAACCTTCCTTAACACACTATAAAAATAATCTGTTTAAAAGACAAATATCCTGGTACTAAATGCGAGAACATGTGTTCTGCTGTCTAAACTCAATTTTATATTTAATTTACACTTGAAAAAGTCTATTCCAAGACTGCTAAAACTCTTGAATGAGGAAAGATATGGAAAGGAAGTGCCTGACCAGATTGAAGTTTCATTCATTTGAATGAAACAGTAAATCTTGTGGTTATCCTCAGCCACTTTCCTGTATCAGAGTCCTGGGATAAGGAGAGAGGAGACAGGCTCCCAGTAACATATTTCTTCCAAGTGCATTCATGCAGTCTGCAGTAGGTTTTGCATATTGTTCACAAACAAATGTTCTATTTAAAAATGAGAGTTGAACTGTTTAAAGACTAAAGTTTGCTTAAGAGCAGCATGAAAGGTTGGCTGCTGGAGTTCCTCAGCACGCTGTGTTCCCTGTACAGCGACAGGGCAGGGATGGGACTTTTAACTACAGAAAAAAGAGAAGAAGTTTGTGACCTGCCCCGAAATGGCAGTAATCAAAAGCAGACTGCAGCAACAGTTCCCAGAGGCTTTGGAGGATCTTCTCAAGGTCTTTTCTTCAGACGACAAATCGTGTCTCCAAACACAGTTAGGAAAACGGAAGTGCTGACTGGCCTGGAAGCAAGGTCAAAGAGAAGAAAGCTCATTTTGCGGCAGAAGGAGAGAATTGAGGTGCACTGCTGCAGTGAAAAACAGGATGTAGATCTGAACCATCCATTAGCTCCAGAGATTCATTTTATCAAGCTATTATATGCTATGATAAAACAGAAACTGAAGGAACGAAAGGCTGGAGAGCAGCTTGTGCAATAACCTGTCTAGTATATTACCACTGTGATCTAACCGTGGCCTGACAAGAAATGCAAGTGACCCATTCCCTCCTCTTTTGTGCAAGGAGCCAAGAACTTCTATTTTGTGTTGACACCAGCTGTAATAATCATGGTGATGCTGAAAAAAAGTAGTTACTCCCACTGTTGGGTCATTTTCCTCCTGAGCAACTCTTTCCAAGTCATGACCTGGGCAGGTCAGAGAGTAGTCTAGATGTTAACAATTCTCTTGGAGAAATGCACCTTCACTGATTTCTACAACCCTAGCGGACACACTCTGACAAGTAATTGATGTTGAGGGAAGATACAGTTATTGCCTCATTTAATCCAAATTCTATTACCTTAGATACATAAGTAGAAGTGTTGATTGTCATTTCACTAACTTTGAGGGATTTTTTTCCCCCTTCTCTTCTTGAACCTATTTAACTTTCTTGTGCTTGTAAGTGTTTTAAATTTTCTTTATTAGATCCTTCTCCAACAGAACAAAAGATCACTTTGTAGCTTAACTCTTTGCTCTGAGCACCAATAAACTTAGTTCAAAGTCTTTCCGTCAAGTCCTTTAACTGACTTTTCAGAGTTCTCTAGTGTTTTTGCCTTCCCTGTGGAATGAAGTGGACAGCTCAATCCCAGAAAGGAAAAGTAAGGAGTGTACTTGTACTTAGGAAGTTATAAATCCCTGTATTTAGGATTCCTATTTGGCTGACCATCAAGTCATCTTTAGAGATGAACAATGTGATGCATTATAATGGGGTGATAAATTGATCCATCAGTAGATACATGATCCTTGTTCATGTCAAGAGCAGCTTGCTGAGCAGATGTCCTATTTTCAAAGCTGATGCCTCATGAAAATACGCACCAAATGTGCACATACATTTCATCTGACAGAACGAATTAGCTTGTGAACAATGTTTTTTCTATGCAGTCTTTGCACACGTTGTTTGTAGGTGGTTTTTGCAAGGCATGCTTTACTACAAACTCCTGAGAGTCTACTCTGAATGTCCAGCCTATCTTCTAGTTTCTTTTCGTACATTCTCAGTTTTGTTTTTAAGCTCTAGACCCAGGAATACTAGGTCAGCTGTTGCCTGAATATGTAATCACCCTTCTAACACTGAACACTGCAAGTTTCCTTGGGGCAGGTGTGTGCTGAGGCAATGCTCAGTTCTGGCAAGCTAGACACAAACGACCTTTGACCATTTTGTTTCTTTCACACTCTTCCCTGGTTTGTTTAGCTGAAGACAGGCATGAGCCAAACTGAGTTGTGCTGAGTTGTGCTCATTGCTTAGAATCAAACCCAAGCAGTGGTGAGCAGCACAAGGCACACAGCTCATGTGATCATCTTCTCAACAGTTTGCCTTTTTCAAGCTGCTGCAGCCACCATGTGGTCTTTCTGCTTTAGCCACTGAGGAAATCCATGCCTTTTAGATTTAAAAAAGAACTCCACGCATGCCACAGAAAAGTGCTTCCATTTGACTAAATATCCATTAACCGGTATGTTTGCAGGCTGCATTCTCATTTGCTGATGCTGGATCCCATGGCCCAGTCCCTCAGTGGAAATGACTTGGAGTACTGTATCAGCAAATTGCTTTGATGAGTCACAAGTTTGCCATTTGTATTTTAATAGATAAATTGCGAGAAAGTATTTGAGTTATGATTGTGCTAGGCTTTTAAGAATGCATGAGTGCAATTTCTATTCTTCAGACTTAATTCACGTTTTAAGAACAGAGAATAGTTTGAGAAATATGGGCATGATTTACTAGTTGCTTCAGAACAGTGATGAAAATGCAAGGGACGTACCAGTGATGTATTAGCAAAAGAGATTCAGTCATAAATAATAAAGAACACCTCTGAAGGTGACACAGATACCAGTTGTATCTCAAATATTTGATGATCTTACAAAACCTGTTTACGTTTAGCTTTAAGAATGGATATAAAATTATACTCTTAAAATGTAATTAGCAATACCTCCTTATGGGATTACAATTTTTCTTTTAAATGTGGAAGTATTGCTGAAGGAATGCATCAGACTGAGAGCAGAGTTATCACTACAGCTTCCTGGCACAGTCCTAACAGTTTATCTTGGATTTAGTGGAGAAGTCTGAAAGTCAGTCAGTGGCCACTCTAGTTACTGCTGTTCTTCTGTGAATAGGGAGCAACCGAAAATACAGAGCCAAAATTACTAGTTCATTTGGGAGTCTCGATGGCAAGTTCAGCTTTTGTGACAGACTCTAAAAGATCTTCTGGCACATTTATTTTCGTAGACATTTGTATCTACACAGAAATGTAATTGATTTGGGTCTGCAGACTGTCTTGGTCAGTCCTGAATTTCAGATCTGGGAACTGAAGACACACCTGCTAGGTGTGCTCATGTCACCACTACCATACTTGCCCTCAGCCGTGACACAGGGGAGGTTCTGTGAAGGTGTGCAGCTGGGTTCAGCATCCCCTCTAAGCACTAGATTTTCTGTGCGCGCTTCCTGGAAAGGCTAGACTTTGTGTTTGCAGAGTAAAGTCTTATGCAGATAAATCAGAATCAGGTAAACTGTTTAAATTACATAGTAAATCTTCCTTAACCTAGGGACAGGCATCTGTTATATTATGGGATCAACGTTCTAGAACTTCTTTTTTTCCCAAGCAATACATCTACAAAAGCAATTTTCGTGAAGGTCATCACATATGTAAGATAAGAAGTTCTGATTCCTGTGGAGTCCAGTGACTTGAAAACAGCGAGGCAGCG
>WEIS01032570.1:0-15079 GCA_013389965.1 Todus mexicanus | reverse complement strand
AGCCTTTTGACCGTATCTGCTGCAGCAATTCGCTTTGAATGTGTGCTGTCAGTGCACTCTACCATCTACATTATTTAAAATTACTCCATTCTTAGTGCAGCTTTTGTGTGGAAAAGCATATTATGGTCTGGTGGAAAGCAAAATGTGTCTTTATGCTAACTGCTTTCATACAACAGTGGAGATGGTAGTGCTGAACCCATTTGTGACCCCTGGACTGTGCAAATGACCACCTGGGGAAAAAAAAAAACCTGTGGATCTTCAGTTGTCATGAAATGCTCTAAGTACTCTGAGAAGCCCAAGAGTTTCTCATCCCCAGTCAGCTTCCCAGAAGACATGCAGCTCACAAACAAGGATGCAGATCTTACCAAGCCCATATATCTGTTCTTGAATTGTATTCAGCTAAGGGTGAGCTAACATGATTTTAGTTAGTCTGGCCCTGTAAGTACTACTCTGCAAGAATAAGAACAGGAGAATCAGATCTGTAAGTTCTCATTGAGCCAAACATTAAGGATGAATTTAAGTCCTGTTGACTTACTTGAAAGTATGTATAGCATCTAAGAAGTTTCCAAACACTGGAAAATAAGAAAGCTATAAATACGGGTGCATTAAAGCTGCATTAGAGTTATCTCACTCTATTCCCTCATGTTGTAGCTCTGGAAAAAACCAACCAAACAAACAAATAAACAAACAAAAAACCCCAAACAACAACAACAACATTCTTTTGACTGAGAAAAATGTAAGTTTGTATGGCTGATTTAATACAGATATGGTAAAACTAAAAATATTTACAGTATCACTTATGCTTAATATTATTCTTATTATTAATTCATTTGGTCACCTGGATAAGCTGTTCTCACCAATTCCTCCTAAAAGAACAGTTATAAAAATGATAAGGCTGACAGGAGATTAGCGATCAGTATAAAATTCCTGTAAGTGAATAAGACTGCAGTTTAGTTACAACCATGAGAAACACTACCATTAGGTAAGGGAGGATTTAACTTCTGCAGAGTCAGACCATAGTGCTTTTGGCTTGACATAGATTCATGACTCACTGGATTTTCAGCACAAAACCACCCGATGAAGTGTTTTTAACAGAAGTGTTTATAAAAACTTGAAACGATGTTACATTAAACATGTAGAAAATTACTAAACCCTTTTTTTATATTTCAGCTCAAAGCAGGTGAAACATCTCATACAAAAGCCATGTTGCTTCAAGCTCAGTCCAAGAACATCTGAACTCTAGGCAGCAGCTGGTGAAATGGAAATGCGGGAAGAACTCCAGTATTGTGGGCACCTTGAAAGAGCTGTGTATCTTGTACAGAACAAGCAGGGCAGTAAACGACCCTAATGGGCTAAGAGCTGTTGCACAGAAAGAAGCATTGGAGACAACTCAGCTCACCTCAAGGGTGGGGAGTTGGTGTTGCTGGTGGACAACCAGGCAGCCACTGGGATTGTATGCTCTCTCTGGCCAGTGAGGTTCACCACACTAGTTGGTGAGATACCTGTCTGGTGTATAGGACCATCCTCTCTGCTGCTCACAAGCCAAGGAGGTTGTCCTTCTGGTCCCATATGCAGGCCATTAGTTATGCATCCTTCTATCTGATATATCTATACAGCTGAGCAAAGATCCCTCGATGGACTGTGGCGCAGCAGCAAAAGATTTTAAATGCTGGGCAAAGTGCTATTTGTTTGTAGTTAATACTAAACAATGACCAGGAAAACACACCGTGAATTATCACTAACAGCTTTTCTTAGCATGGGAGCTAAACAGCAGACAGGGAAATTGGCAAGCAACCTAACATGTATGTAAAGCTGGTGATTTATCATTTTGTAATAAAAAACAAACACAGGGTGGAACCAATGGTCAACAGACAAATTCCTACAAATGTAGAGCTATATTGGCCAGTTAAACTGTGCTGGACACTGTACTGGGTAATCTGACCTAGTGTAGCAGAGGGAGAAAAACTAAAAGCACCAGTTGCTGTCCCTGTGCTACTGAGAGGATTTCTAAATTACGGTAATAGGAATCACCCAAATGGCACTGCACTCCTCACCTTGCAGTCAAGGGTGAAATAATTATGCAGAAGGAAACAAATTCTGTTACAGCACCCATGGTCAGGTCCACCCTTGATCTCGACCCCATATGAATGTTGCAACTCTTACTTTATGACCGGAGGCATCATGGGCCCACTGAGCTGTAAATAGTTCACCTTTATGCTGCCAATCTAAATCCACCCGAGACACTTCAATGTTGGCAGCCTGATCCACCTGCTGGTTGTTCTTGTGGTCCTCAGTGGCCTGGCTCCTAGGTACATGGGCATCCACATGACGTACCTTCACAATGTCTTGCCATAATCCAGCAGCCCAGATAGGTTTGCCTTTGTACTGGCAGTCGTTCTCGTTCCACTGTTGCAACCATCCCCACAGGGTGTTTGTCACCATCTAGGAGTCAGTGCAGAGATAAAGCACTGGCCACTCTTCTCGCTCAACAATATCTAGAGCCAACTGGATGGCTTTCACCTCTACAAACTGACTTGATTCACCTTATCATTTAGTAACTTCAATGACTTGTCATGTGGGGCTTCACACAGCACCTTTCCACTGTCGATGTTTTCCCACAATGCGGCAGGACCCATTGGTGAACAGAGCATATTGCCTCTCGTCTTCTGATAGTTGGTTATAAGGTGGGGCTTCTTGGGCATGTGCTAACTCCATTTGTGGTGACTTCCCAAAATCTTTGCCCTTTGGCCAGTTCGTGATTACTTCCAAGATTCCCAGGCAGCTGGGGTTACCTATTCGGACTCGTTGTGTTATCAATGCAACTCACTCCAGATAACATTGGTTGCGTGGTGTATAGAGGCGTCCCTTCCTTTGTACATCCAGCCCAGCACTGGCAGTCGGGGTGCCAGGAGGAGCTGTGCTTCGTTACCAATCACTTCTGAAGCAGCTCGAACTCCGTCATATGCTGCTACTTTCTCTTTCTCAGTTGGACTATAGCTGGCCTCAGATCCTTTGTATCCGCAACTCCAAAACCCTAGAGGTCAACCTCGAGTCTCCTCAGGTGCTTTCTGCCAGAGGTTCCAGGTAGGACCATTCTCTTCGGCTGCGGTGTAGAGGATGTTTTTAATATTTGGTCCTGCCCGGACTGGTCCAAGGGCTACTGCATGGGCAATCTCTTGTTTAATTGGTTCAAAAGATCGTCTGTGCTCAGGGTCCCATTCAAAGACATTCTTCTTCTGGATCATGCGGTAGAGCAGGGTCACAATCAAACTGTAATTTGGGATGTGCATCCTCCAGAAACCTACGGTGCCCAGGAAAGCCTGTGTCTCCTTTTTGTTGCAAAGCAAAGCTCTGTGACCGGCACAGTAGCTTGCCAGTAAGCTACTGTAACTAAATTTAATTTAAAACTGACTTTTTTGCTGCCCCGAGTTGGATGCCCAAAGAACTGTGGTGGATTAACCTTGGTTAGTGCCAAGTACCCACCAAGTTGCTCTATCGCTCTCCCCTCCCCTACACACACATCTCCCTCAATGTAGCAAAGCAGAAGAGAATAAGGTGGAATCAACCCGTGGGTTATGATAAAGGCAGTTTAATAAGGAAAAAAAAAAAAAAAGAAAGAAAAAGAGAAAGCAAGGCAGCACCCACGAAGCAATCTCTGCTTCCCATAGCAGGCGATGTTCGGCCTCATCCAGGAAGCAGGGCTCTGATACACGTAACAGTTGCTCGGGGGACAAATGTCTTCTGCCACAGATGCCCCCCCTCCTCCCCTTCTCCTCCAGCTATTATTCCTGAGCTGATGTCATATGGTATGGAATAGCTCTTTGGACAATTTGGGTCAGCTCTCCTGACTGTGTCCCCTCCCTAGATCTTGTGCCCCCCACCCCCTGGTCCTGTGCCAGACCTGCTCAGCAGCAACCACAACACTTGTGCCTTATCAAGCTATGGGGACACTAACTCCATCCCAGCCAAACTCAATACAAAGTGCAATGCTTCTTTTTGGCCATACACAAATGCTTTGCCAGTTTTAAAAGTACATGCTGTAAATTAATTACATCCTTCTGAGTAATAAAAGATTTAATAACTTTCTCAGCTGCCATATTATTTCTGGCGCATTCTATTATATTTTATACAATATTTTATGGGAATCTTGGATAATGATTAAACAGGACAGCAAACATGTAAGTTTGGGAGTAATAATGTGTTAGAAATAGGTGGTGCCTAAACACAATTTATTGGAACTAGGGCACAATGACAAATACTGTACTTCGAGGCTGAGCAGTGGTTATTAATTATCTATACTTACTTATTTTAAGATATATCTGGTGTGTGAGTATTACTGTTTTTGTAAATATCCCTGTTCTTTTCCGGAGTATCTTATTCAATAAAAATAGCAACATGTGGTGGGGTCAGTACACCCTCATTTATTTTTATATCTTCTCTTTATGCACATTGAATTCAAAAATATTTGTTCTGGCTTCCATTAGCTATAAATGTCATGTTGCCCCTTAAAAATATGCCATTAACCATTTTTTAACCTTCTTACTTAAATCTGCCTGACACTTGTTCGGTACCACACATAGAAATATTTCACTACACAAAGTTCACATCCACAAGGCCATACTGCATCTTCTACTCTGACCTATATCATTGTATGTCATTAAGTTTGGTACAAATATACTCTCATAAAGACTTACTTACATGGAGTAGAAATGCAGACGCTAGAATAAAGAACTGTGTCCTACTAGACGATAATATGAATGCATAGAGTGCTACTAATCTGGGGCATGTAAACAACAAACTGTGCCTTGCCCATCACAGATGAAGCACAGAGGAAAGCAAAAGTACCTCAATATCTGAGAAAGGTGTTTTTCCAACCCACCAAACGTAACAACTGGTGCAAATTCTTCTATCACTGACCAAAGCTTAGAAACATATTTTTAACAGAGAGTTTAACAAGCATTATTTAACCTCAGGTAGCCTGCATGCACACTTGTGTGGATACATATTAGACCCAAACACAGAAGAGTCTTCTAGAAAAATCTGAACTCATTTTAAATGTTAAGTGGTGGCAAATACATCATTCTGGTTTTATTCTGTATTTTTAGGCTGAATTTCCTCTTTGACATTTAGCAACAGCATTTTGTTACACCTCTGTCAATTATGCTGAAAAATCCTAAACAATCAGTGGAAAAATACTTACAGGTTAGGATCCAAACCATTTCTCAACCTTCTTTTCAAGAAGGTGAATAGTATTGTATTCTTCAATCCCTACATCGGTTTCATGACCCTCCTCTGAATTCACTCAGGTATGTGGACATTGGCTATATGATCTTCAGCTTGAACAGCTTTTCTACACCTGTTAAAAGGGGAAAAAAAAGACAAATGTACATTTTCAAACGTAATTTACTGAAAATAAACCATGGATTATAGATAAGATACACATCTTATCTGTATAAAAAGAGAATGGAGGTATTCATTGAGTTTCTACATGTCCTCAGTTTGGTGTGTAATGGGTATTTCCAAACATCCTTGCTATCATTTGTGTTATTTATTTATTGACATCCAAATTAAAGCAATATTGGAAAAATGCTTCTACAACTTAAACACAATTTGATATTTGAGTTTCTTAAGTGATTAGCTGGAATTGGTTTTCTGTTTGTTTTCCAATATGAATGTATTGCTTTGCTTAGGGAGATTAGAAAGGCAATTTATCCTATTTCTCTTGCTTGCTTAACAAATTTACAAACCAAAAAAGTGTACTTGCAAAAGCTTCCCCACTTTGCTTCTTGCAGACTCCTGAGTAAATTAGAAAATGATAACACTAATGAAGTAAATAAATTTATATTATGCATGGCAACTATCAAGTGTGTGTTTTGGGATGAATCAGACTGTAAGAAGCTCTGATGTGTGACCTTTCAGTCTGACTGCCATCTCATCTAGTGACAGTTGCACTAATATTACACACAGCCTTTTTCCATGCATAAATGTGCTATCTACTTTGTGGTCTAGTCATTTCCAGCTAACTCCTCCCAGTCTATCATGCTTCTGACAGCTGCTGAGCAGATATCCAGTCCAATTTCAACATTTGAGTGTATCAATGTGTGCTACTGTTACTTCCCAATGTGTATGGCTTGGTACATATGTGCAATTAATTTCTTGGGGAGTGTATGGGGAGGGGTGTCAGTCTTATCCTTTTTCATATAGAAGACTCCCTCTTGAATCTCTAAAGCTGATGTCTCTTGGGATGTGGGTTCTTCAGAGTCCAGAAGCCAGATAGTGCTGAGGCACAAACATGAGGAAAGAGAATAGCTCTAAGGCATTATGAAATAAAAAGTCCTGGACACTGACAGTGATGGTGGAAGTTGGTAAAAAATCTGATTCAGTTCTTAGGCACAGCAATTTACATATCTAAATTACATTAAAGCATAGTCATCTTAAATTTAGTGTAGCTGTGATGTCACTCTTTCATTTTGCCATTTCCCCAGTCAGATTATGATGGTATATCTGAAGTAGTTTAATAGTGACTCACAGATTTTCTAATTTATGAAGCATCAAAATAAATGTATGCATCAACAAGGACAAAGTGATTTAAAAGTCTTTTACTGTACAGAGTGAACAGAAACAGAATGATTGTGCTTAAAAAACCCCACCCCAACCCAAACAAAAAAAATCACTCCCAAACCGTCATTTTCTCCTTCCAAATCTTTACATGACTGTTTCAATTTTTAAAAAGTCTTAAAAAACTTCAAGGTTTTTGATCTAAATGCAAAATTCAGAGGTTAGGGATGTCTCTTAGGACTGAATTCCTCATGAGTTCCTGTGTTACAGATAGTTACCTACCTGTGCAGTATTATCTGCTGAGCAGTCATTTAGAAATTAGGTTTAGATCCCCTAAAGGTCATTAGGCTGGTAAATCTGACAGCTACATGAAATGCAATGAAAAGACAAAAGTAGGTGTCAGTAGCCAGGAGCTGATGAGTCAAGACTGACATTATGGTTTTACTGAAAAAACATCTGCTGTTCTTTCCAAAAATAAGGCAACCATTGCCTCTTCATCCACTTTGTGGTGAAAGCCAGATATAAGCGAATTCTTCATTCTTGCTTTGTGAGAGGTCAGGATGCTGCATACAGCTCTAGAAACCACTTTTTGCCAGAAGGGAAAACCCGAGAATGGAAGCTATGTGCAACATGTCATGTAGCAAGACTGCTCTGGACACAGCCTGAGTGGTGCCATCTCAAAAGACAGAGCCTTCCTGAGTCCAGTAGGCTCATCATAATATGACATCAAAAGGAGTGTGATGGGCTTACAAACTGGTAAGTGAGGTGCAGGAGGAAGGCTTGACAAGTCTTACAAAACGCCTATGTGGTAGTGCCATGTTTTGTGTACAGAGAAGCACTAATTCTCCCTGAGAATCAGTCAGCCAGCCTTAGGAAATGAATTCACAATGCAGTATAGTTATGGACTTATACAGACATAATTAAAATGTAATAGCAGTATGTAAGTAGTGTACCTTTAAAGGATAGCAGGGCTCACGTGAAGCAGTAGTTTTCAAAATTATGTGTTTTTCATCTAGCATGTGGTTGGAAAGGCAGTGGGAAAAGAGACCAGGAATGGGTCTTACCTCCCTGTGCAAACAAACAGGCTTCCGTCAAAATATAGGCATTGTACTCTGCTTACACTTGACTCCTTGGGTGCCTTGACTTTGCATTTACAACTGTCTTTACTTTCATAGTATAGGTGATTATTGTTGCATAATTAAAAATAACACATAAAACCAAGGAATTATGGTGGCAGCTCAGTTTTCTGAGACCATATAAATTAATTGCTTTCTCTTCCTTCTCTGACCTTGCTTCAGTAAGCAGGTAGGATGAATTCACTTGACATTTACTCTTTGCCAACTTTACTTCCTGAACATCCTCTGCAAAGCAGCAGATTAATTCCTCAGGGCTAAAGTGTGATGTAGACAACACAGCTGTGCAACAGACAAAGAGGATAAGAAACCATCTTACAACATGCTCTATCATCCACCAAAAAATTAGCAACAAGACTCAGCAGACCCTCCTTCTGCAAACCTTGATCAGATGAGAAAGGGGGTGACAGCTGATTTCAGCTCTGTCTCTGAAGTATCATGGCTTAACAAGTGGGTGCATTAGACAGCACATTGCTGCTTTCCTCCTCTTGGCTTTCTTTGGGATAGCGACAGGGTGGCAAGGAAGGGTAGTGCCTTTGAAGGGTTGTGCAGTTATGCACAGATCAGTGCTCAGTGCATTCCGTAAGCTCAGAACAAACACTGTTCACATAAGCATGACTTGAATACAGCTTGCAATAGGAAAAAAAAAAAAATGACAAGAGAATTAATAGAAACTGTTCTAACAGAAACAGCAGTTGGATGACACTTTAAAATTGCTGAAACTCATCATTTTGTCTTTCTGATATTGCTTGGGAGAGGAACTGCAATAGGTAATAAACTATTAACAATACAGAGGAAAAAACCAACACCCACTCTGTCTGATGTTTTGCCATGAGGATCTACTGGCTACCAACACAAAGCTTTTCAGGTCACTGTGTTCCATATTTTCCTTGTGAAACGCACTGTGAGCTTCAGTCACTTGAATAAATCTGTGTGTGCAGTTACCTAATAAATTTTTGATTTTATTGCCTGACAAAAGGGACTTTAAATACCATGTGGATCTGTAATTGAAGATTCTGGGCTTAAAGAGAGAACAATTTTATAGGAGAACAAGGGACATGGTATTTGTTATGAGAGTAGAGCTTACTCGCACCATAATTTCTGCGCAGCAGATGTAGAACAAAGTGGTTCAGAGGAATGGTCGGAGACAGACCCCAACGAGCCTTGAATTGGTGCTGAAGGAGTAGGAACAAAACCAAGTAAAAGGAACCTTTCCCAAGTTTTTGCTCTATATGAGTCCAGCTTCCCTCCAATTCCCCTGCTCAGCAGGATCATCCTAAGTTACCAATCCCTCTCCTGCAGTATGAACTCTGCTCATGGCTCTAAGCAGTCATGCTGGGGCAGCATAGGCATCTCCCTGACCAACAGCCCCAAATGGCTCCTCTCAGGCTCAGCTTTGGCAAACTGAGCTTAAAACTGTGACGTTTCCACATCCTGAAGGTGTGTGTTGGGAAATCCCCAACATGAAAGTGATGCCCTGCTATAGGCAGGCCAACTTCAGATATAAGGCTTGAAATGAGGCTGTTTCAGAGGTGGGAGATGCTTGGCTGAATGATGATGATGCTCTGCACTGTGTTTGTATCAATAACGTGAGCGATGCTCCCCCACTGCTTCTCCTCAAGCCTGAAGCTTTCCTGCAGAGGGCTGTGGGTTTCTTCACACCTCCCACTGATGGGCAGGACCTTTATTCTGGTCTTGGCATTCCCAAGGCAAATGCTTAAAAATTGATATATTTAATCATTGTCTGAAAGTGTGAACTGTGAAGTTCATAAGAGATTTTTAAAAAAATGCATCAAAGCCAGTTCATACTGGTTCTCTTCTTTTATAGGCTTTCAGAGAGGTGTTTTAGAATTTCTGCAATCAATTTTGAGGCTGGATAACCACAAGGTATAGTTGGTTGATGAAGTATTCTTCAAGTGATCTTGTGTCACTGAATATCTAGTTTTGTAAACTGAAGCATACTACACAGGTCTGGAGCTACTGTAAGGGGGAGAGTTAGTGTTGCTTCCTTTTCAGAAAATGGTTTGGTTTATAATGTTTTTTTTTCCCCTAATATCGCATTGTGCCATCTTTTGTTTAATTAAACAGATATGGACATATGTATTTTGGGTAGGGGGTAGATTTATGAGCATGATCATACATAAACAATATATTTTTTTATCAAATCATATTTTGTTAGTTTGTATTTTTCCATAATTTCCTGATTCAGTCCTGTTTTGGAGAAATCCTGACTGATATACCCTCATGAGCTAAAAGATCACAAGTTACAGTTTCATAGTGACTTAAAGAAGATGTGTTGAAATAGGAAAAATTCAACTAGATCTTACTTTGAGGTTTATTTAGTATTTTAATCAACAACTCAAAGGAAATATTGGAAGAGAGAAGACTCTCTTAAAGAAGCTATTTTAGAATCTTTTTTACCAATGCCCTGAACCATTAGTCAAAATACAAGAGAGCAAATATATGAAGCAGTACCTTGAGGAGAGAAAGAAAAATTACTAGCAGAAAAATGCAGAACCGGACAGGCAAAGTTCAAGCACACAAAAATTTCCTGGGAATTGGAAGCACACTGATTGAAAGAGGAGGGACTTCAGAATATTACACAGTCACATTTTACTAATTCATTACTGTGCTTTGGTGGTAGAGAAAGCAAAGGGTATTCTAGAGCATATGAAAAACTAGAATTTTTTAATGTAGGTTGAAATGTGTTTGTCAGCATACGAGGCACTGCTGTTATCTGGGATGAAAGCTGAATTTTAATCATGACTGGAAAGGATTATGAACATGATCTAGGGAAAAAAGAGCCTTTTGTAGATCAGAAACCAGAAAGGATTAGATTTTTTAGTATAATTAAGCAAAGGCAAACATGTTATTGTTTTCATAAATACAGTTTTGGGGAAAACCAAGCTAAATGGCAGTAGACCACATAGGTATAAATTCATGAAAAAGAACCATAGTCTTCAAATTAAAAGAATGTTTTTGATCATAAGACCAGTGAGGATCTGGA
This sequence comes from Todus mexicanus, assembly GCA_013389965.1. Classification (NCBI taxonomy): domain Eukaryota; kingdom Metazoa; phylum Chordata; class Aves; order Coraciiformes; family Todidae; genus Todus; species Todus mexicanus. Next base: position 4,381 of record WEIS01032570.1, on the reverse strand, counting down.
ATAACCTGCCATTTGGAGTAAGAGAGACAAAAGATTATAAATATTTAACAATTTTAATGCTATTTTAATAGATATTGTCCACTGTCACTCTCAGTAAGTGACAGTATCTTGTCATCTAGAATGGTATAGAGCTGCTTCTTCCTGTGGCCAGAGCAAGACCAATTGCTGGGTGTTTACCCTTATTTTTTTGGCATTATTCACTGCTGCCGATTTCTGACAAACATGCCCCCAAAACAAGTAGGATGTGGACCTGTTGGAGTGAGGATAGAGTAGGGCCATAAAAATGGTTGGAGGGCTGGAGCACCTCTCCTATGAAGAAAGGCTTAGAGAGTTTGAGTTATTCAGCCTGGAGAAGTGAAGGCTCCTGGTAGACCTTATTGTGGCCATCCTATATCTGAAGTGGGCCTACAAGAAAGCTGGGAAGCGACTTTTTAGAAGAACTTGTAGTCCTAGGATGGGGGTAATGGCTTCAAACTGGAAGAGCGCAGATTTAGTTTAGAAATTAGAAGGAATTTCTTCACTGTGAGGGCGGTGAGATACAGATTGCTCAGAAATGTTCTGGATGCCACCTCTCTGGAAGAGTTCAAGTCCAGGTTAGATGGGGCTTTGAGCAGCCTGATCGAATGGAAGGTGTACCTGCCCATGATGGGGTTTGGAACTAAATGATCTTTCAAGGTCCCTTCNTTTCCTCCTAAAGACCACTCAAAGGAGAAGAACCAGCCAATGGCTCATGAATCAGAACATTTTATTTCCAGGTCAGCTTCAGGCAGAGAGAGCAGGTGGCGTGGAGCTGCCCTTGTCCACGGCTGTGGCAAGTCTCCAGTTGCCTGTGGGACCACAGTGTGGTGCAGACTGGGGCTGTGTGTCCTTCCTTGTCCTGAGGTCAATGGCTTCGTTGAAAGCTGCAGAAATCAGTGGCTGAGTGGCTGTGCAGGAAGGGGATGGGAATGTACCATGGTCTGGTCGTGTTCTGGTGTAAGCCTGCACCTGCAAAAGGCAGGATAACAAAGGGAGCAGCCACCCTGGCTCACCATGGGCATGCCCTGCCCAGGGCTCTGACAGACTCTTGATTTCTTAACTTAGAGTCCATGCTCTTGTAGAAGGCAATGAATCCCTCTGTCTGAGCAGCCAAAGACAAGTTTGGTCCTGCTTGTGTCCTTGTGTGAGGAGCCTCCAGTTCTGGAAGACAAGGAAGGAGCAGCCACCATCTGTTGCTCCACAGGCATCTCTACCTCCCTGCCCAGGCCCACCAGCCCTGCCCTCCCCTCGCTGCCCTCCCCTCCCTGCCCTCTCGCCTCAGCCCTCGCTCACCCAGCAGCCTGCTCGCCTCCAGTCTGGCCCAGCTCCCCACTCACCCTTTCTGGACCTGTGCTGGGTGGCCCCTGTTCCCCGACCCCCTGTAACACAGCAACCACCACAGCAACATTCTAATGTCTGCTGTGACATGGGCATCATATCATCATGGGTTCCAGAGCTGAGGGAAGGCCCAGCCTTCAGCTGCCCTGGCCTAGCGGAACATGTTCCCACTTATGGTGTGGGTGTCCAAACTGGATAATCTTTATGGTCCTTTCCTACTCAAACCACTTTATGGTGTTGTAGAATCATAGATGCTATGACCTTGTGATCCTATTATTAGGATTTCTTCTGTCCCTTGCGTATTTCAGCCCTACCAGCACATTGTTCTACCTGATATGTTGTTCCCCTTTGTGATTTCTAATTTAGAATAATCATGACTTTCATTGTGTCATATTTTATGGACAGAGTTCTCCTTTTCCTTTGCACTTGGCTGAAAATATAAACCTCAAACGTCTGGGTTTGGTGGTTCAGTTTACTTTCTAATTAAGCAGACCAACAAAACTGTAAAAGAGGGACAAGCTGAGGACAGGTAGAAGGAGGAACAAGCAGCCAGAGACTGTAGCTTCTTTTGCTAACATCACTGTGCAGGTGAAACGTTTCATTGGTTTCTTTTACCATGAGTTTTCTCTGCTTCCATGCCAAGGAAATGAATAAAGACAAACTGTCTCACCTTTGCCTGCCACTTCAGAGCAAGTCACAGTGCCTGCCACAGCACTTAGAAAATTAACATAATTCATCCCAGGTCAGAATAACTTTTCCAAACTCTGCTTGGTGTGAAAGTCACCGCTTCTGTTTCAGCTCTGATGGAGTCCTTGAATGAACACTTGTCTGTATTTACTGACTGTGATAATTGTTTAAGTACAAGTACTACCTCTCTCTACAGGCCTTGTTTTTCTTAAAACTGTCTCTAGGGGCCATAAGAATGAGAAGACAGCTAAAGGGAGCAGAAACTTGCTTATGCATGACTATACACAAAAAGCCCCAAACAGGCAAGAGTTAACACTTAAATAAATCAGCACTTAAGCAAATTAAACACTAACTAAAATAATTCGCCAGTTATCTCACCTGCACCCCCTTCCCTTGCTCACATCTGTCAGAGGTCTAGTAGTATTTACTAGGTCCCTGGTGATATTGCTGGCAACTTCCAGTCATGTGCCCACCTCCCTCCTGTCAGATGAGAACAACCCAGACTACAAAGACAATTCTGATCCCATGCCTGGTGCACAGGCTGAGACTCCATGATCTCACACTGGATTATGAAAAATGTCCATTAGGAAGAACTGGAAGAAGAGCACCACTCATATGTTTAATGTAAGTTGTTCCTATTGCTGGATTCACCTATGCCATGTTTCATGCCATTAGGTAGCTTTGCAAAACATATTTGCTCAGTCTGCCACATAAAATGCTTATCTGTACTACCAGCTTCATCATCTCTTAGGGGTTATCTCTTTAAAAATACTCAAGTTGTTCAGCCTGAGACTATCAACTCATTTAGAGTCCTCCTACGAAATTATTCTCCAAAGCACAGGAAACTCAAAATGCTGAACATGAAATAGAAGAGTGCTTAAGAATTTCTGTTCAAGCAATCAAACATAACAAGATACTTTGTCCAGGTGCTGTGAAATGACTTGCCCTCAGTGAAACAAGTAATCTGCTGTTGCTTATGTGACTGATTTGCCAGCAAGACCATATTATTGTCTCTGCTTAGTGAGCCATGTGACATTGATACTGTGAGCCAAATGTGAGGGACCCTGAAAAAATGTACCCTTCAGTTGAATAAACTGTGAAACTTTCCATTTGTTCCTCTATATCTCTGGCATATGCCATAGCTATAACTTACTGTCAATGATCTGTTTGAAATGTTAAACTGTACATCCAGGTAACCTGCCGTAGGGAATGGATTATGCCATGAAGGCAGCATTCCCAGAAGACATCTTGTGTGAAACAGATATTCATCAAATCAATTCCAGCAGTTCCTGAAGGGCAGCCGACTATATTTCATCAAGTATTGCTCAAACCAATACTGGCCTGTGCACACTCCCAGCTGTGTACACAAGGGTGGCTCTTGCAATTTCAGCAGGTCAGCTGCACACAGCGACAAAGCCGGGGTGCTCTTATAACGAAATTTCCAGTGAATTTTAGTTTGTCAAAGATGTTCTTATTTTTTCCTTCTAGAGGAAGTATTATTTGAAGGCTAAGAAAAATGCTTGAAATCGTCGCATTATATAACATGAGGTATATTACAATGCACATGCTCCCATCATTCTGGCTTTGCTGCCTGACTCTTCCACTGTGTCTCACTATCAGCCAGAGGATAAGCTTTCTAAAGCATCTGTAGCGCACCGACACTATTCACTTAGCAATAGTTTCAGAGGTTATTGCCCAGCAATAATTCATAATAGTCAAATAGGCTAAGACATGATGAATCATACTTTTACAAGCTAGTGTTTTATTGTCCCTTTGTGTTTCTGTGGCCTTCTATGCATTTGGCAAGTAAACATTTACTCTTAAAAAATGTTTGCCTCCTCCACCCACAACAGGACAGAATTATAAGGTTTATGGACTCCCGAAAATGCTTCAGTGATAGTCGTGAGGTACCAAAATTATCCTTATTTAAATTCACTCTCATACTTCTGAAGTAGCATGATGGAGACAGCCATTGTTCACCAAGACCAACAAGGTTTATCAGTTTATCACACTGAGGTACAGGTGCCTTATTCAGCTGTGTTCTTTTTTGCCTTTTCCTGATTCCTTTTTTTGCATGGAAATTATAAAGCTACTTGTGCCTTTTTGCATCCTTAAATTTGATTGTTTCATAAGACTTTAGAACGTTTAAATGCTTTAACAATTCAGCTTCAGGTTGAAGCATATTTTTTTGTCTTAGGGGACTGAGACTAGGCCACTAGGTCTGACGCAGCCAGACTCTTTTCAGTGCTGCCCAGTGACAGAATAAGGGGCAATGGGCACAAACTGGAACACAGGAAGTTCATCCAACTTTACTTTGAGGGTGACAGACCCCTGGAAC